>VNJR01000126.1:0-166599 GCA_008042585.1 Drosophila punjabiensis
TTTTTTTTTTTTTTTCTTTTTTGGATTCATATGCCAGAATGTTTAGCATAGCATAGCGAATGTCTGGCAATTGATGATATAACACGCTCTGTCGCGTTCGATTTTTGTTTTGCTTTTTTTGTTTTATACTTTATACTTCTTATACAAACAGCTGACGTAAATTGTAAATTGTTGTATTGATTGGAAGAGGAGGAGAAGCGGGGGCAAGGCGTCGATTAGCGAACTTAGGGAAGTGAATATGCATATACACGTTGGAGGTGAGAGATCTAGGTCGGTATATATATAGGACAGATTTTGCAATTTCAAATAAATTTTACATGTGTAACTGAACACTTTGAGAAGCGCAGAGAAAGGCTCTGAATTTGAACATTTAAATAACAGGGAAAGAGTCTAGGTTCTAAAATAAAGGGAAAAGGAGCCGAATTTGAGAAGCGCAGAGGAAGGCTCTGAATTTGAGAATCGCATAGAAAGGATTGAAATTATACGAGCTTCCGTGAACAAAATTCGATTCGAAAAAACAAAAGTAAAAACTTTTTAAATCTCAAACAATTTGCTAACATAGAAGGTTGTTTGAATACGTAAATGCTTTTTAAAATCTAATAAAAATCGAATTAAAATATACTCAATGTAAGTAACTCTAAAAACTCAAAGATATCTACATTTATGATTGATTTAGCACACTTGTATATATCTGTGTTAACGCCAAAAACTTGATGAACTGCAAAGAAAGTATCAAAATTACCTCTACTCTCGAACCCCTGCGAAGCGAACCAATCAAGCACAGTATAACATGTTCGCCTCCCCACCGAATCGCTAATAGATAAATAATTAAAATCAATTTATATCGATTTAGCAGCACACAAAGAAATTAGCACAAGTCGTCTGAATACTTGAGCAAACAGAAGATGATACTGCCGGACTGGGGAGTCTCACTTTTGCTGAATAGAAATCGTGACTGTTTAAATGTATTTGAGTCTGCGACGAGTGTGGCTTTTAAAAGTGCTACGTCTGTAGACTAGACAAATAGAGATGCTTGCACTTCAAAGGGTTGAGGAAACAGCTCCCGATGACGGGCCTCGGGGCGGAGGCAGGAACACGTGAGCCGACGTTAGAGCCGTTCTCGCGCCTCCTTATCGAGCGACGGAGACCCTCCGGAGGCGTCTGGTCCCGTCAGCTGCTGCTGTCCCGCTATTGACTCCGCCTCTTATCAGCCAACAGCCGCGTGCCGGCAGCGACGACGGCGACGACAATGGGCACTGGCGCTGATAAGGGGTGCGCTCAATGGGTCAGGCACTTGCAAATTTTTAGAGCTGTCCCCCAACTGGATGGAGAACTTATCTTATCGAGCCCAGCCGGGCGAGAAGAGATAAACCAACACTAAATGTCCACACACAAAAGATGGCAAGCAAACGCAGCGAAATGAAACCGAATTTTGGTTCAGGAAGTGAGTGCTACGCCCCTCACTATCGCTAGCAAAAAAAAAACCAGAAGAGAACTGTCTCTCCTAGAGAAACTGATCCGAAAAAAAGGGATTTCGGTTGACTGTCTGACGCCTGTTTGTTTATAAATCCAAAGTAAATACAAAAAAATATTTTTATGAGTCAGCGGCACTTAAAAAATCAAGAGACAGTCGCCCCACAAGAGCAGCAGCAGCAGCAGAAACAATTGATATAAATATGTATATATTTTTTGTGTTTAAATATTTCAGCTAAAGAAATTTCAAAGAAAAGCAAACAAGTTTGCTTAATGGCCGCATCCGCAGAACAGCCTCTGGAAAGATCACAAAAATCTCCTCCCTGGCGGCAACAAAGAAAGTTGAAGGCCAGCAAAAGCAAATGACCGTATATAGACTATATGGTCAGCAATTTGAACAAATTATAATAATATGTAAAAAATCGGTTTCAAACAAATTGATTTGGAAAATAAACAAATCAATAAAATTTCAAGCAATGCATGTCTCGTTTAATGGGGAAACAAGATTATGATGCAATATTCTCAGTCGGATGGATCATCGACAATAGTTGTTGGCACTATTCCCATTTTTTTCGACAACTTGTAAATGAGTAGAGACATCTGTAATGTGTAAATAATATAATTAATACAGGCAATATGACTATATAACCAGTTATGATAACAACATGTCAGAGAAGTCAGCTTTATGATTATAATATTATAATATATCTGAATGATGAAATAATTTCAGATTTTAGACGGGAAAACCTATGAATATTTTGTGTCATTTGGTTAATTAAATTTTTGCAGAAAATCTGTTCAAGGTTTTTAGATTTATTTTAATTTTTGATGACATCAATCAAATGCTTTTAATATATTCCTGTGTTTATAAATAGTTGCTATATCAGCAGTCTAATCACACCATACTCAACACTGCCCTAATTAATATTTTTTATATGTTTTGGGTTTTTTTCTGGTGAACTTTTATTAGGACTTTCGCCTGCTTTACGACTCTTATCGTGCGCTCAACTGTTGAGTCACAGCGGCTCTTAGCCATCGCCCATTTAAAGATGGCCTAAACCGTAACTTTTGGCATCAAAAATAAACTGAGACTGTGGCAGCTGGGCTGGGTTCGTTGCGTATACGTAATGTTGTGGCGCCTAGAAAGGCAAACGAGGCGTATGCTCGATTATGCTTGACTTAAAACTGGCTCCCAAGCCGAGACGAGGGGTAAGTGGATTGAGTCTGTGTTTCTCTATTGGTGTTTGCCCAACATATGGTTGCCTTTTAGGCTTTGTTCTCTTTTGTCGCTACTCCTCACGTGTCGACTGACTTGGTATTTGTTTTATTTTTTTGTATTTCTTGTGCAAAGTCAACACTTTTCAACCTTGAATTTTCGCACTGACACTGAACTCAAGCCGCGCGAACAAAATTCAAATTGAAATCAATTTCAATTTAATTTTTTGTTGCCATACACAGTTTTTTGTTGATTTTCTTTTGTTTCATTCGAGCGTTTGTGTGCGTTTGCCTTTGATTATTTGCACAAATGGTGAAAAAATAGGGAGCGAACCGCACATGGACTCTACAAAAAATTAAGCGTTCTTTTTGACGAATTATATTTAATTCACAAAAAGTGCTGGCCTCTTGAGGAGCCAACTGACTCGGTGGATTCCCAAACAATTCTGTCGACGCGACAGGAAATGCTTAACTTGAGCCGCGGCTTAATAGCCGCCTATACAGCGTGCTCGATACATAAATAAAACTTGGAATGTTTATAGGTTTATGTGCTAGCCTCTGCTCTTTTTTGGTTTTTATTTTGTTTGGTTCGGTTTAGGTTTGGTTTAGTTTTTTCTTTTTTTTCTGTTGGGTCTCAGTCGGTCTCACATTTCAAAAAGGGCAGCCTAGATTTGGATTTTTGTTAGTTTTCGGTTTCTATTTCTGTTTGGGGGAAATCTTGGGCCTTTGGAGACCCTCTTCTGGCTTGAGTTAATGTTTTAATTGGTCTGTGAGATCATAAATTACAAATATGTCGGCTTAGGGAGCTGGAGTTAAAGTAAGGGCTACTTACAATTTGTAATGCCTACATAAGAAAGTTGTGAACTATAAAGATTTATGCCGCCATTTCAAAGAATGAACAACAAATCCGTTGAACAAAAAAAATGTACGATTTGATTTTCATTTTTTTGCTATTCCTACTTTCTTTATGAAAATAAAAGTCGTATTCTTTTAATGTTCTTAATGAACTCAAATGGGAGTTACTGGAATTGTATTTCTTCTTTTTTTCATTAATTTGTTTATGTTTTTAAGGTGCAAGTATTCTTTCCTTATCGCTTATTATTTGTATAACAAATTTTTCTGGCACACTCATTTTTTATATATTACTTTTTTTCTTATTTTTTTGAGAAATTTTCCCAACTCATTAAATGAAGATAATGAATCCTTTTGATAGCCCATAACTCTTAATGTTTGGTTTAAGCTTTTCCATTCTATATATTTTCTGGATTTTTTTGGGGTCGTTCGTTTAATCTTTATACATTTTTAATACTTTTGTACGCACCTTGTTACCTTATTTTTTTAATTGTGTATAAACAAGCCGAGGATGCTGTAGGTATTGTTGTAAAAGCGTTTTGAATTACTTCCTTGAAGGTTTTAAATTAAATGCACAGAATGCTTAAACACACATTTTTCTCGCGCGGTGTTTACGAATTAATTGAATTAATTGATATTGTATTTTTGTTGAAGTTTTCCCCTGCTCACTTTTTCGTTTCTGCGCCTGCTTTCGTTGTTATTAATTATTATGCATGAGAGGGCCGTGTTTATATGTAAATTTCATTGTTATTTTATGTGTGGTCGAGTGTGTTTTTTTTAAACTGGGTCACACATGTGGCGATTAAGACGGAAATTTATTTATAATGAAGCCACAAAGCACATAGCATACATATCATCCGCAGCACACCAAACTAAACACACACTTTGTATGGATTTTGATAAGCGCGCACAAGTATGAATCTTATCAGCGGCGACAATGTCGATTTGATTTATTTATTTGTATTATTCCGAACAAAAACTGCGTTTGGCACTCAATATTTTTTCGTGGAACTCGTTTGTTAATTAATGGCAAAAATTTACAACAAATTCTGATTCTCTCTATGCCTTTTTATCTGTTCATTCGCGTTTTGTTTTTTCTTTCTGCTTTGTTTGTTGTCAATTTTGCGGTTTATTTCCGAAGTTGCGACCGAGCAGCTGAGCGCCAAGCGAACAACTGATCGATGCAGGAGAGCGAGAGCGCAGCTTTTGGGGCTTTCGGCTGTTGCCGTCCCTCTCTATCTCTCAGTCTCTCCCTCTCTGCGTTGTTGTGGAGAGTGGGGTTCTAACAAGAATCTATATACGCACACACACACAGCGATTATATATGCGTATATGTATTATTTTTATATATTATTCGGTAGACAAATTCCAACGCAGCGTTTATGTTTGCGCTGCTTTATTTATTTATGCAAATTATTTTTCGGTTACCTCGGAAACTAGTTCAATAAATGCGGCAATAGATTTTAGCGACTGGTTATGACGAACCAACTATTAATATAATTTTTCGGCTTTATTTCAATTTGCACACGCTTCTGTTTGCTTTGTACACTTTAATTGTTTTCGTTCTCCTCTTTTTATTTTGATTATCACACCGTGTGTGTGTTTTTGAGTTTGTGTGTGCTCTCACCAACACACTGGAATTCTGGTTGGAGTTCTTGGCTGTTCTTGTTCGCGTGTTTGCTCGTCAAACGTTCTTGACCGATTGATAAAAAGTATACAAAGCTCAGCGACAAAGCCGAAAACCAGAAACCAGAGCGCCAAAAGCTCCCCAATTGCTTTTGTTTTGATTGTACAGCTGTCCACAGAACACGAGAGAGGGAGAGAGAGAGACTAAGAGGAACCGCGTGTGCGCAGGCCCCAAACACACTCACACCCACACACAAGCACTGTTGCTTCTTTCACTTCCACTTTTCCAAAGAGAGAGAGAGCACAAAGCTCGAGTACAGTCTGTTTCGGTGTTGTTGTCTTGGTTTTTATTATTCTTCTGCTCTTTGCATTTGATTATTAAATAAATTCATTTACAAAGCTTTCTTTCTCTCTTTCTACCACACTAGCCGTTTTGACGTCACTTTTGTTGTTTACTTCGGCTTGTTTTCCTCTTTCTTGCTCATTCGCCATTCGCTATTCTTATTGTTGTTGATGTTGTTGTTTTGGCTTTCGCTTGGTGTTTTTTTATGCAAATTCTTGTTATGAAATTTGTCTGGCGCTTTGATTTCGATTTGATTTTATTTTTCGCCAGTGTATAAATAAACTTGTTTACATCAATTGCAAAAAAAAATACAAATATACTATAAAGGATCTTATTCTTTCGAATTGTAGAATTGAAGAAGAAGAATTGCACAAAGAAATAAAAGGGAAACGCGCGCGCGATATTTTTTTATTTATACTCTGCTGACGTTGCACTTTTTTCCCCCACCGATTTTGATTAGTTTGTTTATAACAACAACCATCAGGGAGGAGCCGAGCACACAAACAACCCAATATTTATCAATTCAACTTCTGAATCGCGTATCAGTTTGATTTCAGTATAATATATCTCTTGCTATTCCCGCATTCCTCGAATCGATTCGTTCTCGGATGGATATATTCGGCTGATGCAACATGCCATTTATACCGTGCAATCCAATCCCCTACAGAGTTGGAGCTTAGCTTGCAAAAAATACCGGGAAAATACTGAACAACGGGAAATGGGGCGTTATTCAGCTTATTCTGATAATTCCAATAATTATTTCTGAAGCTTTAGGGAAGAAAACCCCAGTTCTTATTTCTTAGAATATTTCCAAGTTCACTTTATGCATTTTTGAGATAATCAATTATAAATATACTGATATACCAACTATTAATAGTATTTGAAGTATCAAGCAGGTCAAGCAAGTCAATTGATTCGTTATATTTTAGGACACTTCCTCAATAAATAAAATATTAAAATGTATATTACTGTTTTATATGAACAGTTAAGCTTGAAAATTCGCCCTAATAAATTTAATTCCACATATGAACATAAGTGTGTACTCATTTCTGCACTTCAAACCCATAAAATTAATCTAAAACAAGAACTGTAATCAAAGTAATATTTCATTTACTTTGCTACAACGTATTTATTCAAGACCACAATGAAGAAACCAGTCAAAACTCATTCAGCAAATTGGATTACCACAAAAGCATTGCCTCACATGAATGTACATATGTAACATTCAAGGACTCAAACAAATCATCATTCTCAAGATCTCATAAAAACTGCCCCGAAAAAAAACGAATCCTGCAATTGAGAGCACTCAATTGGGATTGCCGGGCAACAGGAAGGGACTGCCAATTCGGAGTCCTGCTGCTGCTGCTGTTCTATGGAATTAAGTCGTATTGACACGTAATGGAAAGGACACCTACATAATACTCTTAGGAGGGGAAAATAACCGACTGACGCACGGAGTTCTTTGTTGTTTTGCTGCTGTGGCAGCAAATCACGACCATGTCCTTGAATGCGAAATTGCGCCACGAGTGGCGCAAAGAGGGACGTCAAGGATACATAGGGAGCAGCAAGGACAACAGCCAGATCCCACACGCAACACCCACAGACAGCAAAAACACTACGCTGTACATTTACACAACAGAGGTCAAAATTAAATCACGAAAAATGCACATATAATTAAATGATATCTAAAAATAGAAGCACAAAGCCAGGATTTTACATTTTTAAGGATACACTGTTTTAGTAAGGGGTCAAAATTATTCAAATATTTAATAAATTCACTACAAATGTATATACTTTTGTATTTCTTACCACATCTTTCTTTCCTTTTAAAAATCTGGCTTCAAGGACTACTTTCTTTTTATAGTTGTCATGTTATCCTGACCTCAACTGTATGTTGTCCTGGGGGAAGCGTGTTAAATGATTTTCAAGGACGTGGGCGCCGGTATTTCAAGTATTTACAAAATATATTCCCGATGCCCGGCACCGCCTACACAACAGACCCGGGTTTAGATACATATGTCTATGTATATATAGATGCGTATGTACTAAGGGTATGCGTGGGAGCCCCGAGACTCGGGTTTCATGGTTTTTCGAAGCCACCACCCTTCCTTCCATGGATGGGCTTTCACTTTCGTTTTCCCTTTGCAGAAGTTCAAGGCAGTCCAAAGCTTGGAAGACCTTGAATAAATGTTGTCGTGTTTTTCCTTTTTCGCTTTTATTTGTGGGCGTTGTCCTCGCGCTGCCATCGCTTTTTGGTGGGCGTTTTCCCCCCAAGACATTTTCATTATGCGAAGGCGCGAATTTTCCGTTCGCCTAGCATTTTGCTAATTCAGTGCTCACCCTTTTTGGGCGATGTGCTAAGGCATAAATATTGCCTAATTAATTAATTTTTGGCTCAAGTGTTTCTTACTTGGCAGCCATCTGGCAACGCCTTAAGCGAGAGCTTTGGGTTTAAGCCTTCTAAGCTTCCTGGTCAAAATGTATTTTCCACCCTCATCCTCTCAGTTGTGATGTTGCTCTTGTTATGAATGAGCAGAAGCACAACAAAATGCCAACCGCAGACTGTCAAGGACAGGCTAAAACGGGCGAAAAGAGAGAGGATTTGGTAAGCCAGAAAAAGGTCCCCCGACCATCAAGTACCCGGCACTCAGTGCGAAAAAAAGCTTTGCCTACTTTTGGGCGGATATAGAAATTGTCATTGTAAAATGAAATGCAAATAATTTTGTAGTTAGTAATTTTTTACCCCTGTATCCTAGTTAAAGGACATATTTGAACTATATTAACAGTTCTCATTCATATATTCAAAAACTATATATTCTCTCCCTAGATACCCTATAGGCTAGTCCTATTCAGAAGTTACTTCCAGACACAGACCCAACTGACCTGCGTTTGCTCAAGGATTAATCCTTCTTAACTTGATTTCTGCGTCGTAATTTTCCAGCATGGCGCTTTCGCCTCCCTGAAAAACCACCCTCTTGGTTTTTTTTTTTTCTTTGCAAAAGGGGGGCCCAGCCGGCAAATGTGTACACAAAGCTTGTTAGTCTATATACTGATGCAGCAGTCCTTCCAGGTCTCCATCCCTGCCCCAACGCCCACATGTCTCCATCGGAGACGTTGTTGTGACGCGTATCGATTTGTTTATGTTTATCAAATGGAAATTGGCACAAGGGGCGCCAGACGCGGCACCTCGTTTCAAGGGGGAAACTGGAACTGGGACTGGGACTGGGTCTGGGTCTGGGAAGTGGACTGAATAACAATGCCAAATTTCTTCACTCTCTTTTGGCACCAATCATTATCATGTGTGTGTATGCGTATATGTGTTTTTATTTTCCTTTTGGTTCGTGCAGAGGTGAAGAAGCACCCCCAAAATTTTCCAATTCCAATTTCCTAGAAATACCTAAAGGCGGTGGTGAGTCAAGTTAATAATTCCTACTAATTTGATGGGTTGTTCAAACAAAAGTATTAGCCTTTTATAATATTCCAGGAATCCTTTGATAAAGCTGGAATTTAAATTACTCTTTCAAGCAGTCGTAGAAAGATAAAGATATAAGACATCTATTATAAGATATCTTTAATACATAAACATATATAAAAAATATAGTAAAAGGTAAATTCAAATGTATTCTTTATTCTTTAATTACTGTCTTTACTTTTGTGAAAATAATTCCGATAATATAATATAAATAATAAATTGAATTTAATATTAAACTGTTCCAGTTTATTAAACCAGATCTTTTATGAGCCATATCCCTCAACACTTAAATGAAACGATTGATCACATGCACTCTGCATGTGATAGAAAAAGTATTTAGCAATTTGCTAGCTTGTATAAACAATTTTTTGTTCCTCATTTTCTTTCTGCCTCTTTTTTTTTCTTCTTTTTTTGCTGATTTGCAAGCTTTACGTTCATTGGCCCCGGCGGCAACAACAAAATGCGAAAAAGAACTGATAAAATATAATAGCAAAAATATATATATACAAAAATAAATAATACCCACACAACGCTTTTAGCCACTAAGCATTTATTTTTGTGGTACACCAGAGAGAGACCCAGACCATTGACTCGCTTTTCCTAAAGACCAACTCAAGTCAAGTTCAGGGCCGATTGGCGGCTCTTTACTTAGTTCTTTGTCCCCTTTTTTTTGTTGTGTGGCAGAACGTGGTTAGGTCTTGTCATCATTATCTAATACTGTTCGTCATCGTGATGAAAAATACAAATAAAATTTGGACAAAGCTCATGGCTAAATATAATCAATTGGTGAAATTAAAATGGAAGAGAAATGATTTAATTTGTAAAAGTTTCCTGACAGGATTTATAGATATTTATTATTATTTCTTGTATAACTTACCTCTCTTGATTACTTTTGTAATTTTCCCCAGATGTAATTTATTCAATGCCAACCTGCAAATGGAAATAAGGAAAACGAATTTACATAAATATCAAAGCGAAATATAATTAGCAAATTGTAGGTGAAGAGTATATAGTGAAAATTGCCTTATGGAACCTATAAAAATTTAGTTTTTGTATAAGAATAACTTTATATAGTGCGGTTCAACGCCTGTGTTGAGTGCATATATTCGCAGATATATATATAGATATATAGATGCAAGCTATATGTTTGACAATGCGGAAGTTGTTGAAATTATAACAAATCCAAAGCGAAACAAAGAGAACTGCAGACGGGCAGATATAAAATTGTTGCACTCTCTGTCTGCCGACTGTATTTGCAGTTTAGCAACAAGGCAGCGAGACATGGATCGGGTCTGTATATATATAGGCAGATGTATATTGTATATATTGCCGACTGCTATCTGACTGGTGCAATTAATGGATAGCACTTTGACTACTGACAAGGTTACAGGCGGCAGCTACAGACAGAGATTTACTCTCCTTCAACACAGAGAAAGAAAAGAAAGGAAAGGATTAATTTCAACAATTAAAGTAAGATATATAGCAATTAAGGAAATACTTGTATTTATTTTTGGGGAAACTTCTTTGAGTAAATACTATAATTCTTTGAGCTTTTTTAGATTTAAATTGGAATTCAAAAGTTCTAATTACAACAAATCTTCCACAACAGTTTCCTCCACTTAGAGAGTTAAGAGCAATAAATCCTTAAAACCTTCATTAATATATTTTTTTAAACCATTATTATTAAAAGATAATAATCTTAAAAATCTACCAATTTCTCCTTGTGTACTTACTAGTGAAATATATACGAAACTCTTATAAAAACACGTCTCTAAATGCGATTAACGAAAACAAACGATGCGTAAGAAACTCTGCCGAAAAGTTAGAGGCAAAGTCTTCGATTTAAAAGATTTGCCTGAATAACACGATCCTAGGGATTAGGCAATAACAACAAAAAGAACGACAAAACGCGACCGAGGGAACCTAACAAACCGGAAAACGCGACGCGAAGGACGAACAAACGAGGCGAGGAGCACACAACCGACCTGTCCGGATTGCACTCGATAACTGTGTCAGCCTCTAGCGGCGGAATGCCTCGGGAGTCGAGCCAGAAGCCAGAAGCCAGAAGCCAGGAGATGTGGAGGTTGGCTGCTCTCACGTCGCGTCTCGTCTCAGGTTGCTCTAACCCTCCACCGACCGTAATGCGGGAGAGTAGAGAAGTATCCTGAAATATCCTGCCGCAAGACGCGAAGATAACCACCGTGCCACCGGGGGGTGGAAAGACGCCGAAAAGTAACCCCGAACCACGCTGGATATATCGCCAAATCCACTCTCTCCTTCGCATTCTTACTATTATATTTTTTTTCCTAGACGATTTAACTTTTTGTTTGGCCAGCAAACGACGCGGGGTGGAAAAGCGCCAGCGGCGGCGGCAAGGAGTTGTATTCCATGAATGAGTGAGTGAGTTTTCCCCCCGCACCGATAAATTATAGATGCCGGAAAACGCTGGCAATGCAGCCAAAAAAAAAAGGAAGAAAAGTACAGTAAAACTTGCAATTTTTATGAGCTCCTTGTGGGTGTCAATGAAGTTAGTTGCCAAAAAACAAGGAAATCCCTTTCGAGTAATTGTTTTCAAGGAAAAGGATTCATTGGGAAATCCATTAAGGGGAGTTCTTAAAAATTAAGCTAGCATTTGGTGTTCCTGGAAGAGTGCGGTTCATAGTTGAATTTTAGAGACACGTAAAGGAGTTAATGTCCTGAAAAACTTCAAGCATATTTCAATCTAATGATTATATAGAAAATTTGCTGAAAAGTTGCATTCCCCAAAGAATAAAATAAAATAAATCTTAAATAATTAGAAAATTATTTCACAGATACATTTTAATATAAAATAAAATAATAATAAATAATTATAAAATAATAAAAATATCTCCTATTTTTTAGGGTTCATTAATTCTACATTTTAACAGAAGTTTGATGTGTACTACTTTATTACTTTATTTAAATTGAGTTGAGTTTCTATGACCTTAAGGTACAGTTGAAACTTCTTAAGAAATCACTTTCCATTTAATTTTCCTCGCTTTGGTTCGCGGCCCCCTCTTGGCATTTCCCCTTTCTTTTTTTTTTTTTGCATTTTCCACGCTCTTTAACGCTCAATTATATACATCGATGGAAATTGTTTGCCGGAACAGAAGTTCAAATGGAAATTGAAAATCCGGCGACAAGCGGCGAGGCAGGCGATTAAAAAACCGTTTATATAAATCATCGATGTCAGGGGCAGAGCGAGCGAGCTCCTTGTATCCTTCTCCCCTGGGTCTTTGAATGGTTATTTTTCCCGAATCTGCATATGGATGGCAGAAAATTACATACTTAACTGTGGGTTGCCGCATGCAGTTCCTTAGAATGGGTTGCAACCCTCCTTGAAGATCCTTTCGACGACTGCCGTATGGAAAACCCATTTCAATTATTATTAAAATTTTCTTATTTACATTTCTATTGAAGAGGGAGGAGGAAAATCCCGAAAAGGGGGAAAAGCGCACCTAAGGTACTAACAAAACAAACCGGAAGAATGAATAGAATCGGAACTGTTTTTATAGCCAAACGTGAAAAATTGGGAAAACATAAGAGTAGCGCATAAAACTTGGCCAAGGGTAGTTAAGTCGCTACCATATCATTGTCCTGCCTTCGCCCGAGTTTTTGTTATTGTCCCGAATCCAAGAGGATCCCTCCGAGCTGTCTTCGCTTCCCCCTTTCGAGACACCAAAGTTAATGTCCTTTGATCCATAATGCTTGTGGGCTTTTGTTCGAAAGCAAACTGGAATTTGAAATTTGGCATTCGAGCAGCATTCATAGAACTCCGGCAAACTACAATAATAATAATAAGAGTCTCGGGATGCTTTTCATGCTTATCTAGGGCAGCGGGTTGTCTCCGGGTTCAGCTCTTCCTCTATTGTCTGTCTTACAAAGTTCTGTAAGCAGTTCGGTAAGTAGAACAATCTAATAGGAACAATGCCCCTTGATTTATGATTCAAGGCTGGAGTTTAAGGCCCAGTTTCTACTCAAACTTGCCAGTGGTTTTCATAGGGAGGTGTTGGGAGAGAATTTCCTTAATAGAACACCATCTGAGTTCAGCTTTCAGTGTTCTATTTATCTTGTGATCGTGTTTATTTCTTAATGTGTAAGAAGCAACTCTCATTGGAGTTTTTTAAATACTTCTTTATAAAGATAGCTCCACAAAAGCTGAATCTTAATGATATATTATTTTTCAATTGTTTTTAGATCACTTTTGTATTTAACTATAACCTTTTTACTCTATATTTTCTTGGTCTTTGCTCTATTTAGCATCCCAGCTGATCTCAGCGTCTTTTTAACCCTTCGACTACCACTTGAACCCAGCTTAAACTCTCATTAATAACCATCCAACCTTGCCATATATGATCACTTTAAGGCTGAGTCATCTCGACACCACTTGATGATCTCACACTCTGAACTCGGAGATGTCATAACAAGAACCTAATTATCCGAATGAAAAATGATCCAAGGAAACTGCATTTTCTTTACTTTGAGAAATTTTTGATGAATTAACCTTAATTTCCCGTGTCATTGGCCGGCGGCGATTTGAACCCAACACTTTCTTCTTTTCTTTTATTTTTTTGCCTTGGGCAGGAACGAGTTCCTCCAAGAGTCCTTTGTTGAAGGATTTGCACGTGTGCACAAATTAGCAAAAACTGGTTACAAGGCATTCGCCTTCTGTTTTTCCAATCGAAGAAAGCAAGGAAACTAGTTTTTCCAGCGGGGTGCTTTTACCTAGCATTGTTCTAAAAGGATATGGTAGAAAAAGAAGGAAAAACCAGATGGGCAGGAAGAAATTATGAAAATTCCATTGTTTTCTTTGGGTTATTTGTTGGCCTAGCGGGGTGTATTCCTCTAGCCTTCCCCTCTCTCCCAGCTTGAAGTCGGTGAGGTAATAATTAAGGAATTAATATGAAATCGAAGGGAAGAAGTCGTGCTAGAGAACGCTGATTGGAAGATCTTCCCCTGAAAATCCAGTTTCAGCTTGAGTTCCTCCACTCGGAAGCTTCCCTAGCAACAACCCCATTCTATGACTCATTCGAAATCCCGAAATCCAAGCACGTGGTGCTGAGGAAATTCCTTCGATTCAAGCCGAATGAATCCCGAATTCACTCCCCATTCAACAGGGCGGCCTTGAACAAAGAATATATGAATAACTTTGCCCTCGGTGCTTCCAGCATGTAAAGGAATTAAAAAACGCTTTACAAAAAAACCAGAGGCCCAGTTCCAAAAGCTTACACTGTGAAAATTATAGGTCTAGAAGTAAAACTTAAATTTTAAAAATGATCAGTATCCGATTTATAAATGGAATGCTTTTTCAATATTTTTAAAAACCAATTTCGGGTGTAAAAATACTATTTTTCCTAAATATTAATTATTTTCAAATTTCCATGAAAAGTTTTCCTCAGTGCTAGAGACGAAAACCAACCCCTCGCATCTTGAGAGTGGACCAAAGGGGAGGATCAATCTCGGAATTGTAAGGGGTGCCGGGTAGCAGGCACTCAGCAGGAGATGCGTGTAAATTTCTAAGCCATTACAATGTCATGTCACTGGGTCCTTGGAAGCACCCTAAACGGGAAAAAGCACAAGGAAATGCACATGGAAGTACCAAGGACAAGGGTTGAGCTTGCTTGGGGGATGTTTTCGAACCAACCAAGGTTCTTGGGGTGTCTTTTACCTTGAGCAGAAGCTCGTCTTATTTTGGGGGTCAAAAACGTTAAGCGGTGATCTGTGTATTTTATTAAGTTCTATTTCTTGGAAGGGCGTTGAAAATATTGATTATTAAAAGAAAATTATATATTAATCATTATTTACTAGAATATAAGCTATGTTAACTCCTATTATTTCTTTTCTTTATGAATTCAAATTTTAGAGGAAGGAAATGAATAACAAGAGTGATGATCACAATTAGTTACAAAATTTAAATTGATCAATTTATAACTAAAATAACTTTCTCCCGAGATCTCTCCCATTAGGAGCAAGCTTTGTGGTCCCATTTTTTATTGGATTTGAAATGTATACCGATTTCTGAGTACGCAATTTTATAAACAACTTTAAACCCTAATATTTTAGCACACTATTTTTCAAATTAAAAATATTGACTCAGGCAAGCACTGTACATAAATAATGCTTACTTTTTGCACCGTGTAAATTGGCTAAATTTGCATTTGTAAACAATAAATTAAATTAAATTAATTCAAATCTTGCGAACTGCTCTTCGTAGAAAAACAATCTTCGAAATGGGAATCATTGCAAAGTGAAATACAAAGAAGAAATACACACTACGAATGTGGGGGGGAGAGAGAGGGAGCAAATAGCAGTGTCATGAATGAATGCCGTGTGCGGAAGTGTGTATGTGTGTCAGCCAGAAAGAGATGGGGCGAGAGTGAGCGAGTGCTGATTGCAGTATTTGCATGCCACAGAGATAGACACGAAAGAAAGGGAAATAATAGGGGGGACAAAGAGAGAGAGATCGAAATCGAGACGAGCGACAGGCGCGTGCATGCGCCAAATGGCTGATTTCTACACGTTTTTGCAGCTGGAAATCTTTTCGCGCCAATTTCGCGCCAAAGAAATTGCAGTGCTGCTGCAGCAGCAGCAGCAACAACAAAATCACAACAATCAGCAGGAACAGTGTGCAGCAGCAGCAGCAGCAGCTAGCAAACAAACAGGTTTTCCATCGTCTGACCGACAATTGCGGTTGAAGGCGAAGGGCAGCAGCTGGAAAACCACCGAAATCCCCAAGCCAAATGCAGGCAACAACACGTTTCTTTGGCTTTGTTTTTGTGGCTAAGAGTGTTTTATGCTAATTAGCTACACGCACACTAACACTATTTCCCCGCCCCCTCACGCTGCTCACACACGCACACTCTGACAAATTGTTACGCTTTGTTCGCTGTAACGAAAACAGCAACAAAGCAAAGCAAAATCACCATTTCACTACACATACACACATGCTCAATTGCTTACAAAGCAAAAATGTTAGAATGGATTAATCTGCCAGATAACGGCACTTACCCGACAAAGTTAAGCACTCAAAAGGTGTCACAAGCATTCAACTAAATAATTACAATGAGATCTTAACAAATTGAACAGTTTTTAGGGGAGTTTTCAACGTTTTTTTGGGGAGCTACTAGCACAGGTCGCAGGTGTAGATGAGAGTATTTTTTGACTATTCGCTTTTGCTCCGCTATTCTACACACAGGGTTGCAAGGCACGTGCAGGGCTGCAATGGCGAGCGCGCGTTATCGGAAAATGGCGGGTAATTCAAATATCAGGAAACGATATTAGAAAAATGTTTGTGTATTTTGAAATTTGTTTTTATTTAGGGTTGCTGCCAATAATATTTAATTTTATTTTCTTAAACCAATTATTTACCTAGAATCCATGTAAAATAACAGATTATCAACAACTTTAGTATGTATTTCACCATGAGGTGTAATTTTGTCAGTATTTCTAGAGTATTGAAATCTTTAAAAAGGTTTTTTTTTGTAAAGTTTTAAATTTTTAAATTTAAAATTCATTTGGAAAACGTTTAATTTATTTGCAAGCGTTTTACAGGCAGTTGTGAAACATTTATTACAAATATACAGAGGTTAGTTTACATATCCTCCACGCTGTACTTGTAGGCCTCGTCCTGCACCGCCTTACGCTCGTTCTGCTTGTCGAACCAGCGCTTCTCGTAGCCATTGGACCGATCCACGCCGTCCCATCGGTAGCCTGGTCGTATCCCAAAGCGGTTCTCCGGATAGCTTCCCTCGTACTTGGGCATCACCGGCTTGTTGGATTTCTCGTCGTTCTTTTTGCGCTTCTTTCGCATGTACTCCAGCATTGGGTCGTCGGCGTGCTCCTGCTCCCTCAGGTGCCTGTCCAAGTCCTCATCGTCGGCGTACCGGGCCACTGGCTTGGCGGCTTCGTGAGCCATTTCCTCGAGTCGTGCCTTTTGGTCTTCTATTTGCTTCAGACCCTTGCCCCACTTGTCATACAGTTCCTTCTTTTTCTTTTCGTGCTCCTCCTTGCGTCGACGCTCCGCAGGATCTTCGTTGGCCGCATCACGTGCCCGACGTCCCTTCCGGCCGGTGCTGCGCATCTGAATGTCAGCATCTCGGCCAGACACCTCGGTAGACATCTCTTCGAATAGGGCGTGCTCTCGTTTTCTCCTTTCATCGCTTTCCTTCTTCAGGGCTTGTGCATCCTGCAGGCCAGCCTTCTTGCCATCCAGAGTCGTGGTGGATTTGGGTTTGTGCGTGGGAGGTGGCGACGGCGATTTGCTGGCTGAATTCTTGGCCCAGCGGCTCTTCCTCTCGCGGCCCTCTTCTTTTTTGAAGGGATTCTGGTCCCGATATGGCTTTCGATCTCTGCTGGCGGAGCGGCGTCTTCTTGGTGGGCTGTGGTCCTCATCTCTACGTCTTCTAGGTGGACTTTGGTCGGCATCTTTTTCCCTCTTCCTTGGTGGCGATTGATCTTCAGCTTTACGTCTTCTCGGTGGGCTTAGATCGGAATCCTTTTTCCTTCTAGGTGGAGACAAATCTCTATCTTTCCGTTTTCGGGGCGGGCTTTGATCGGAGTCACTTCGGGCACGTCTCGGAGGACTTTGATCGGAATTTCTACGCTTCCTTGGTGGTGATTGGTCCTTGTCCTTTCGTTTCCTAGGAGGACTCTGGTTGGAATCCTTTCTTCTGCGAGCCGGTGACTGGTCGGCATCTCTTCGTCTTCTTGGAGGCGATTGATCTTCATTCCTTCCTCTCCTAGGGGGACTCTGATCAGAGTCCCGGCGATTCCTACGTTGTGGAGACTGATCGGAGTTCCTTCTACGCCTTGGGGGACTCTGATCAGAGTCCCGGCGATTCCTACGTTGTGGGGATTGATCTTCGTCCCTTCTGCGCCTTGGGGGACTCTGATCTTCGTCCCTTCTCCGCCTTGGGGGACTCTGATCAGAGTCCCTGCGCTTTATACGGCGTGGTGACTGATCTGCGTCTCGTCCTCGATCCGAACTGCCTCTTCTCCTCGTGGACGATCTCGCTGGACTTAAGTCCCTTGAACTGCTGCGTTTCTCCTGCTTGATTTTAACGGGCGGGTTCCGCCTGGAGGGAGAAAACTCATCTTTAATCTTGATGCTAGAAGCTTTTCGTCCCCACATGTCCGATTCCTCGTCCAGCGGCTCCTGTTTTATGCGGATAGCGGGCGCTGATGCTGACGAAGATTCTGCCTCTTGCTCCTCCTTGATTTCGTCTTTGACGGCGATGTTGCGCCACTTGCTGCGCACGTTCGGATCCTCCTCGATGTATTCGCCAACAATTTGGGGTGCATCCTCACCGCCCAGCAGCAGATCCTCGTCCATTTCCCGGTTGTCCTCATCGTAAGCGTCGTCATCAATGATTTTCACTTTGGTGCCCTTCTTGTGCTTCTTCTCCTTCTTTTTCTTCTTCTTCTCCTTGTCCCCGGAGAGGTACTTCTTGAGGTACTCCTTCTGGTCGATAATTTTGGCCTTTTGCATGGACATTGCAGTAATTTAAGCGGCAAATGCAAATTATTTACAATTGTTTACGTTCAGAAACGAGGTGCAGTATGGCCGTTGGCTTTTCTTTCGAAAACGCTAAATATGCTAAATAGGGTCATACTAAATTAGCGTTGCCATCATGATACAGGTATCATGGTTGCCATACTTAAAGGAGACAGCAAAAAGCGTTTCTAAGCAGTGAGAGAGAGTGAGGGGCAAATAGTTTAGAACAGCTGTACGTGGGCGCCAATTTAAAGGCCGGTATGGGGACGAGGAAACGAAATACTAGAAAGTTGTATGGCGTTAGGATATCTTGCGATGCAGTATTTCCAAGGCGGGATGCGAGAAAGAATACAAATTAAAAAAAAAAACAGGCTGTTCTCGACTCAAGTTTTTTTCCGTAACTTGAAGTAAATAAACAAAAAGTTATTCACCTTTCCCAAATATTTTAAAGGTTTTTATTTATTTTTTTTTTAAATTTTAACTTAACCGCTAAACACGGCCATATTAATATTAAATTTTAAGATTTTATTCTAATGTGTTTAATGTTTTAAAAATGCCAGAAATTTTACAGACTTTAAGGCTTGATTTAAAATTTTATTTATAATTAACAACAAGAGCAATAACTTATAACAACGTTTGAAAAAGTCGTTATAAAATTATTCAAATATTATCTCTCTTCTTATCACCCAGATTGCGGTATTTTTTTTTGCACCAAACCTTTAGTTTTCAGTACCTTTTAGTTTCAGTGATGAGTTCTCGAATATTCTAGTCTAGTCTATAAATACCAATAGATACACCCAAATGCAAGAAAAAATAAAAGACTAATAAGTTTTAAAAATAAATTATGACTCGCCTGGAGCCATACAAAATACAACAAATTATGTAACTGTGGCAGTAAAAAGTAAAAAATCCGTAAGCACATTACAAAAATAGCTAAATAACGCCAATTTTGCTAGGAAAACGAACTATATTTCCCGCTAACTGCTTGTTTACAAATTATCCCGCACTTTGCTTCCAAAAACCGCCGAAACCGCATCTCTGTGTCAAACACCCGTCAACCTTCGAATAAGAATAGGCGATTTTGTGCAAGTTTTTTTAAAAAAATAAGAAAAGCCGGGTTTTACGAGTGTTTAGACTTGGGATTTTGGAAAGTGATATGGGAAAGGACACCTAGCCATCGCGTTGCATGGAAGAGGTTAATTCGGCCGCCGGCCTGCGCTGGCGGCGTTAATCGCCAGGATGTGCGTTCCCAGGCGCCCTCGCCAAAAATGTGAGTATAAAGCGTGAAAGCGTAATAATCGGATAAAAAGCATGTGGACCAATTACATGTGCTTTCGAGCTTCCTGCGTGGAAATCTCAAGTTTGATGCGTTCTCTCCAGCGCACAAAGAGTCCTTCTTGCTCAAGTGTGTGTGCCTTTTAGCGGTTGGCGGATAGACAGGGAGGGCGATATAGCGTCCACCGAACGAGGAGCCCAAAAACAAAGGGTGCTCATAATGAAAACAACAACAAGAGTGACAAGGAGGCAGACCACGCGGTAATGTAGGAGGTGTGGGGGAGAGAGAGAGTAATGGGCAGGGCACTGACGTTTAAGAGCAATTAGGAGAAACACAGCTCTGCACATTAATCAGCTTACCGAGCTTTTTTCCCAACCACTTATCGTCGTATTTTATTTTTCAATTTTTTCCTTTTTGTGATTTTTCCCTTCTGGCATAATTGGCATTTCGTTTGAATATTTGCACACATTTCTCGTGCTCTCTTGCTTCCCGTCTCGTTCCCACTGCCTCTGCTCTCTGTTTTGGTACTGCCGCAAACAGCTGATGTCATTACCTCTCTTTCGCTCTTCAACGTGCACGTAGTCGTAGTACACGAGGGTTCGCGTTTGGGATAAATTCCTGTATGAAAATTCCTTGTCCTTGTGTGTCTGCGGCAAGATAACGCCCAAAGCTATACAGATTATTGTTCGATTTTTCTTCCTATTAACTGGTTAATTAAACGAGCTTTTGCTGTTAGCTTGGTCCCACTTAATGAAGGCACCCAAAGCCTGCGAGGATTAAAAACCTCGACAACGTTAATCCGGTTTAGGGAAATGCAGTCAAGCATGTTGTAAGTAGTTAAGGATTTCGCTCCAGCAGTAAATGTCGCGTAAATACGGCTCTCTTGAAACTGGAAAATTGACTTACAAAATTTTCAATAATCCAATTAGCATTTGTAGTGCTATTTCATCGGATTTATAACGTAAACTCTGGAAAATAATTTAAATATACTATTTGCTTTAGTGAAAACGTCATTGTCAGTTATCATTCTTTATTAATTATTAATTCTGATACCAACTTGTATTTAAACAAAATCTTTAAAAACTCTAGTGACACTTGCCTGTGCTGAAACAAACAATTTTGAGCTTAAAATTAAATCAGTGAATACATCTTTAAAGATTTCTCGTACATATTCTTCAGGTATACATTTGTGTTAAATTTTTAATTAATTGAATTATTGAGTGGCAAGCTTTTCAAATATTTTTTCAACATTTTTGTTCGATTCAATAATTTCCCCACGCGGTTTGCGTCTGTGCTCAAAATTTCCTTCACCTCTGTGGTCTGTTATATTCCGCCCACTCTGTTAAGTCACTGTTAGGGGCAACCAAAATATGATAATGCTAATTTCATGTTCCAAAACTTATTTATTAAAAACCTGATCGAGGTAAGTAGTGCTTGATAGGGGAATCAATTGACTGGTGATTGTCGAAGCCAGACACCTGCATTTCAAATAGTCTTTTGGTTAGATGCGCGCTGAAATTTGAGACAAATTAAAATAAAGTGTAAATTAAACGAGCTATCAGGTAAATGGTCTAAATGATTGGTTCAAGGTAGATAAGATAAGGATAACATTCGGTTAAAACGACCTTGCTCCTTCAAGGAAATTGAGAATTGTTCACCACACACTTGGCCCCACATCGAACAATTTCGATTCGAACATGTTCCATTAAAACAAGTTCCATTCGAACTGGTTCACTCATGCTCGCTTTGCACCGAACCACAGTGGTTTGGCTTATGTGGAGCCGCACCGTAAAGTACTTTTAGTTGTATTACAAAAATGTCCCAAAAAATTCTACACAAATAATTTAAACTTTTAATAAAAAAAATTGGCCATATCATAGAGCTGCTCTAGGAACAATCAGTTAAAAATCATGTTTTATTCGTCTAGAAAAAAATGTGAGTTTTTAATGTTGATTTTTAATTGATCGTTCCTTTAGGATGTACCGTTAGACATCCGGATAAATTCTACTTTTAGGATGTCCCGTTGACAATTAAGAGACATCCTTTACATTTGGACGAAATATCTTTTGATAGATTTTTCGATTCATGTCCTATTTGCGCAACCACTGTGCGAACATGTTCGTCCACCGTTCGGCTCGGTTCGGCTGGCGATGAAAACCTATAAATACAAGTGTCAAGAGCCAGTCGATTCAAAATTTTTTTTCCGAAAACAACTCGTTCCAAAAACAAGTCGGTTCCCAAAACAACTCGGTCTTTCGCCGGATATTTAGAGCACCAACCGCGTAATCAAATAATGAATTGGCGCTGTGCGAGGAATTCAAAAACAATCTCATATTTTTGGAACGTTTAACGGCCAGGGAATCGCGACGCGTCCAGCCGTCCGTGCCACGAAGGCAATCACAGTTGTCGGTTGGAAAGTAACGGAAATCTCGCCGCCGTTGTGTGCTATCAGTTTAATTTGCTTGTGTGCGTAACGTAAATGCATTTAATTCATCAATTTAAATTCCTGCCCCACATGTGCGCCCGTGTGCGTGCGTGCGAGCGAGTGTCCGTCTGATTGCGAATGCTATTCCGAGTGTGCAAGTGTGTGTGCGTACGCAAATGCCGCCACCAAAAATAATTTGATCATTTTGAGAAAAATCTCTCATCGGCTGTAACAACGAAAATAAAAGCAACGTACGACAACAACGACCTACGACGAAATAGAAAAAGCTCAAGAAAATCAACACCCAAAAAAGCCAAACAGTTTTTCTAGTGGTTTATATATTCGAAAGGCTAGAAAAACTGCGCCAAAGTTTATTTTAGCTCCACAAGGGCAGGTGTTTTCGGGGTGTTCTATTCCGATTTTAAACCAAAAATTAAAGCCTAGAGAGGAAAATTTGAAAAAAAAAATCGGAAAATTCTCTCTCAACTGGGGCTAAAATATTGAAAAGTAATCGGAAAATAGCCGATCTTTGATCTAAAAAGAAAATAAGAGAAAAAGAAAAACTGAAAAACGGTGTTTTTCAGTTCCATTGTCCGTGTAAAAGTGTCTATATTTGTTTGAAAATCTCGAAACTTCTGCAAAACTTCAGTAAATTTGTTAATTTTCATAGAAAATGTGAAGAAAAAGAATGCAAAGTTCCATTTAAAAAATGTAATGCGAAATCTTGAATGGGAATGCACATTTTCCTGCTCCCGAAAACTCGTCCACAAAACCAGTTCAATCTGTAATTCCCGTTAAAGGAAAAGGAAAAACTAACCGCTTCATCTAGTTTTCCCTTCGCGTAGCTGAGAAAAAAGAAAAAAATAAAATAAAAACTGATGCTGTGTGTTTATCTTTCCGCTGCTAATAAACTTGGGGGGCAACTTAGATATTCTGATTCGGTTTCTTGTTGGCCTACTAAGCACAAACTGGCTCACACGCACACAACACCAACGGTTGTCCACACACTGGCACACTCGCAGCACCATGTCTCGTGCAGCGAAAGGCTTCTTAACAAATCCGTTGCTCATGTTTCTTTCTGGCCTTTTCTGGTTTTTTAGGTCTCCGAATCGTCGTGGTCAAAACGAAAGCGTAAGAAAACCAGCAACAGCAGCGACTAAAAGACGCTCTCGAGTTCGGGGGTGACGTGTGAAAAACCAAAAGCCACGGCAACAGGGTTAATTAAATTCATATAAACAACAACCGCCAAAAACAAAACAACAACAAAAAAAGTAAAGAAAATTGCAAACAAGACAAAGCAAAAGGAAAACGAAATAACAAAAAACAAAAGCAGAAATGAGTGCCAACAGGAGAAGAGGCTTCAATGTCTTAGGTGCAACACCAGCGGCAACAGCAATGGCAACGGCGTCCATTGCCAGTGAGCAACTTTCTCTGCTGCCGGCTGGCAACGGCGACGAGGACGCACTGGAAATGCCGCGGATATGTCGCTGCTGCTGCAAGCGGGACTTGGAGCTACTGGGGTTATTCGATGCCAACCAGCCGAGTCTGGTCGAGGCAACTTTAGCACCAAGCACAGGAACATCAACTGCCCCAGCAGCTACAACAGGATCGACAGCCACATCAGCAGCATCAGCATCAGCAGCAACATCAGAAACAGCATCAGCAACATCAGTTAAACCAGCAGCAACAGGAGCCCCAGAGGCCAACAACTCAACTGCAGTCACAGACACAGCTCTCACCAGCAGCATACCGCCCCTAAAGAGCCGGACTACACTTGCATCCACATCAGCAGCAGCAGCAGCAACAGCAAAAGCAGCAGCAGCAGCAGCAGCTCCACGTGGTAGGAGCAGTGACAATCCCGTCGAATATGCCCTCAGCGGGGCCCACAGCGGCATGGACATTGTCCTCGAGGAGATGATCATTTGGATGTTGAATGTAAGTAACTCACTCACTCACTCACTCACTATTATCCCGCCCAGTCTATTATGTTTCATTCAGACCCAGAGATAACATAGGAATGTGTTGTACAACTTTCGGGCTACGGGTTTTGTTTAATTTTTAATGTGATTTATTTATCTGCAAGCACGCATGCAGTCAGAGAAAAAATTGTGTGTGTATGTGTCGTGTCTTATCTATAAATAGGAAATGTTCAGCTCTATATTTTTTTTATTCTTAAAATAGGAAGCGACACACAGAAATGCTGCGGGGAAAATGTCAATGGGTGAGGGATTTCATATCTATGTGTCCCGAGGCGGAAGACCAACCGATAATTAGATAAAATCTAGACCAAAATGAGGGATTTATTTGCAGAAAAGATATAAATTGAGAATATTGAGTTATAGTTGCTATGTTTATATGCTATTTCCCCGAGTGTATACGAACACACTACGGCGGCGTCCCTCATCTGACACACTATAATTGGAAAGGGAGGCACTAAGTTGTACTTTGATGAGGCTTTTGTTCCCCCCCCGGTGGTGTCTCTGGTGCCTGCTCTGCGGTATCATGTTTGTCCTAATGCAGGCAAATAAATTAAATTGTCTGGACGTTTACCAGGAACAACAAAGAAATAAAGCTTCATTTATAGCACCGCGCCGGCGAAAAGTTATATCCGTTTCGCATTCAACTTGCTACCCGATATATACATATATGGTTATATATATATTCATTTTCGGCAGGGACAGGTCCCTGCATTAATGGTCTGTAAATATTTATATTTAGGCAGTTAGATTATCCATTATCTTATCGGCCACACGTTCCGGTAAATTGTATTATTCATCCAAATCATCATTCTTCGTTAGTGCGTTTCGTGACGATGCGTCGAGATAGCGATTATTGTTCCGATTGTTCAGATTGTTTATTTTTGCTGCGCCCCTCACTTTGATTGCTTCTGATTTTATTTTGAGGGGACCTCTTTTCAGTTAACGATCGCTTGTTAACGTCTCAATAAATTGAAATTCCTTATTTGTTTTACCCGAAAAAAGACAGGCAGGCAGGTGGAGGGAAAGTACTGTGCATTCTGCATGTCATGAGTGAGCACTCGGTTTCTCTTGCCTGAGAAAAGAAAGGAAATTCCGAGAGAATGATCTCGCACTCGGAGATATTTTCGGTTGCATTGTTCTTAATTATTATTATTTGTTTCTCTCCATATCAGGGGGGTAAATCATGGCATTTGTTTTTATTTCTTATCATGGCTTGAAGAGCTTTAATCAAAAGGCAAACATTTTATTTCCTTTTGTGTTTGCAATCCGTATTTATTAGAGCCACAGTGGTTACCCAGCTCTTCTCACCATAAATAAATTGCAGAGCAAACCAAAAAAATAAAGAAAAAAATAGCACGTTCTCATTTCTAGAAAGATACTGAGAATCCTATAAAGATAAATGTGGCCGGCTCTAATCCACGAACGAATGTAATAAATAAGGAATCAAATTGGGGAAACATCTGGCAAATAAAACTAATAACTAAGGGATTTTCGTTGCTTTTTTGCCTCGATTTCCACATGAGTTAGGGTATCCTGAAGTGTGTGCCAACCCTTTTTAGTTCAGTGATTTCCCTTTTCTCAATTTTCCAAGCAAATATCGTTACCTATTTGCTATTCTTAACTTTATGCCATATTGCGTGCCTGAGCTCTTGGCCAAGTTTGCATGTGTGCTCGCTCGCTACCCGGGCCCATAAACACGGAGGCCACTTTGCGCTGGGCCACCACCATCGAGAGTGACTTACCCCTGCCACAGCCCCTGTCCCTACCCCTGTCCGTGTCCCCTTCACATGCAGCCCTCCGTTCGCTGCTGGTTCGCGGTCTGAAATCTTGGCTTTATGGCCCGGTCTTTAATTGCCGAGAGTGGTCGACGTCAACGTTACTTTCCGCCCAATTATACGGCACCCGCTACTTTGGCTGGCTGGCCCATTGACGAGCGACGAACGTCAGCACAGCACAGCACTTGCAAGTCTCGGCTTGGCTTGGCTTGGCTTGAACACCGGCACCGGTTGAGCACCACCATCAGAGCTCTTTCTCTGCTCCCCTGCTCATTACCAATAAGAGTGGCATGGAAAACTGGTTTCTTTCTCGGGTCGAGAGTGTTGGTAGAGCTACCGCCGCCGCCGACGATTCTCAAGGTGTTGCCTGAAAAATGCTTTGACCTTACGAGACTCCGTCTCGTGCTGAAAATGAAACTGAAACCCAAACTCTCGGACCCCAGCGAGGCTTTGTTGTTCATTATACAATTTAACCCGCAATCATATGCATTATTCCGGCGATTATTCCTTATTGGTTGGGCTTTCGAAAAGTCTCTTTTTTGAGTTCCGAAAGCGAAATGATAAATGAGTTCAACTGCAACAAAAACCTAACATCATTAGAATTTCAAAAGCGTTTTCGGACTCAAGTCTCCGTGAAGTTAGCGAGAATGAACGTAAATTAGGTTAAACAAAAAGCCGCTAAAGAAAACAAAATAAAGCAGGCAAAACATAAAGAACTTGACGATATGGTACGCTGGCACGCCACAGAAGTGGATTTATTATCATGCCGTTAAATTGCCATCTTGATTGGCTTTTAATTGAATAGCCATACAGCTATATAGCCACACAGCAGCCTCATCGGAGAACTTCTCAAGTGCACTAAGTGTCGAGTTGTATGTTAATTTTCGAGGCAGCTTCCGGGGGAAGCGGTATGCGCTTTACGATATATCAGCTGCCTGTTTTTATTGAACTCGCTCGGCTTTCGTTTTCGTGCGGGAAACTTTCCTTTTGCAACAGCACACACAAAGGCACACACACTCAATAGCCAAAGTTCACTCCCGTTCGTTAGCTGATTTTATTTACTTTTTCCGCTGACTCTTAATCATTGATGTCGGAGTCACGGCCCGGGGCCAACAGTTGGAGCAACCAGTCGGATTAATTGTCGGACAAATCTCTCATTAGGCCGGTGTAGGCAATTAGCTCGAGGTTTACGACACCCATACAATAGATGATAATATGTTTATATTTTTAGCGCCTGCGTCAAGAGCACTTTAGCTCAAAAACGAGTGCAAATAATAAAATGTGCATAGAGCAATGGGATTAACTTATCACTCACCTGCCCGAGATATGTTTTTCCGACACGCGTTTGTCAACATTAACCTCAGCTTTTTACAGTAAACTGAATAACGTGCCAATGTTGCTGCTGCTATGATATTATTTTCATTCATAGCTCATGCCTCATGCCAAGTGTCTTGCCTAGAAACTCAAAATGTAAGCCTCTTAAAATCCAGTTTAATGATGATTACGGGCCTACATGTTGATCGTCAGCCAGGTAATAACTTTGTTGTTACTTACTTACTCACTTACGTGTGGCGAGTCTCGGCTAAAATTCCCCGAAATCGGAGTTTGAACTGCTCAAAGTAGAAAAGTGTGAAAGTATATTTTTTTTTTATTTTTTCTTTCGAGACATGATCCCCAACCAAGCCCCAACCTGCGAAAAAGTGATTTCAAAGAGATTTGGGGAGCGGCGTCAGACAAGATAAATTTATATAGACTAAGCTCTCGTTTAGTCGCGGGGAAAGTTTATCATTGGATTTATAAAACTAAAACGCTTTTGTATATATTTTAGCAACATTTATTGTACATACATACATACATAGCGCTGCCTGATTTCGAGTCAAAGGGTGTCAAGAGTGTATATAAAGCCATGTAGTTCAAGTTTGAAATGCGGGGCATAAGATTAGCCTGCTCGTGTATTCGACGACTCCTTATCTACTTCACCAAACACTTGGCTGGCTTGACAGCCATATAAACAAGCTGCCTCCCAATCTATGATGGAAAGGAAAGAAACAAAAAAAAAGAAGCAAAACAAAACAAAACAAATATCAATTTGCCAGCCAGTTTACAGAGTTTTGAGGGTGTTTATAGCGTTTTATGAGCAGCCAATTATGAAAGTTATTTATGTTTGTCGGCTGCTAGCCTGTTGCTGCTCCAGTTTCTGCGATTTGGCAACGTTACTTTAGCGACACCGCTGACTTGCTAACATATTAAATATGAATGCAAGCTGCAGCATTTTAAAAAATAGAGCTCGTAACGTGTCGCATAAATTAATGAGCCATCGCAATAAATAATACAAGCCAAGTTAGTCGGACGAAATCAAAACAGTATTTAGTTGCGTCACTCTGATGTGTGACCTGACCTCTTTCCAAAAAGGGGCTCCAAATGGCACTCGAGATAGTGTGCTATTAAATTAAAACCATGATTGTCAGGGGGTACATTAATTGAAGCCCCCAAATAATAATTATAATGATAAATAATAAATATCGCTTATAATGGGAAAGTACTTGTTGCTACCTACTCTGTTTTCCATACCTTTCTTTGGACTTTCCCCTATAAAATATATATATAATTACTAGTCATTATTATGGTTATCTGTAATCAGAGAGCCCCAATAAAAATACAATCACTGTCAGTTGTGTGTTGTCGGGGGCTTATCACTGGGCATATTCCGAGTGTTGGGTGCTCCCCAAACCAACCAAGCAACCAAACAACCGACAAATCGGTGCTAATCAGGCCTAACGAAACTGGAACACTTTGTCAATGAACCTCTTGTATTTTTTTTCGGGTGCTGCTTTAATTAATCAAGTAACAATGGAAATCACATCCTGGCGGGGAAACTATAAAGCGAGGGTGGACAAAGGAGGACTTAACCCAGGGGTTGTTTTGATCCCGAGCGATATGCCACCGCATCTACTGAAATTTGAACGGTTCAATTAGGTGGCAGGACGGTAAACAGAGGCGTGGTGCGGACAATTCGCACACACCGAAACACACAATGGACTGGCTGGTAGTAGTCGTCGTAGTCGTCGTCGTCGGCCTTTCATAAAAATTCCTGATGGATGGAGGGTTTTTATATTTATAGTGCGCACGTTACTGCCACAGCCAGTAAGTGTGGGTGAGCGATGAGGTAGGTACGTGGCCTGTTTCATGGATTTTTCAATGCCCTCCATTGCAATCTCTATGGCGAATTCTCCACGCTTCTGTCCCCCATCCTCCTCCTCCTCCTCCTCCTTCTCCATCCCCTCCATATGGGTCTTTCTCAGGTCTGTCAAAGCCACAAACCCCATATGAAACGAGACGGAGAGAGAGCGTTCCGCTTGCAGTCGTGCATTATATGTATTATTTGCTCTAGAGCCCGGCCATTTAATGGTTTCGCACCCGCTCTGTTCTCACCTCACCTCCGGGATTGGAAATTCGATTTGTTTTCTTTGATAACAAGGTCTGGCGTTGAAGCCAGGCCTAGGCCAGGTTTTAAGTTCTAATATTCAGCATGCAAACAACACGGAGACCGGCCGTGTGGCCGTGTGTCCGTCTATATAATCCCCACCCTGTTTTTCGTTAATGCCTTCTGATGCCGCCGTTTTGATTCTTCGCACAATATTATTTTGCAATTTTCTATTGTTATTGTTTTTGCTGCAGATTTCAACGCGACGCTTAGCGCCCGCCCCCCCGTCCGTTAAAACTTTTAGTTTATTAACCCATTTTCCACGGTATTATTACCAAGCAACAGCAACATCTACCCCTTAAGCTCAGCCAGAAAGAGTTTTGTCATTGGGAGAGTCGAGAGTCGGACTTGGAGTTGGAGTTGGAGTTGAGTTGGAGTTGGAGTTGAGTCGTTGGTTGAATTTTTCTTTTCGAATTTTCGTAATTGTTGCCAAGTCATAAAATGCAGCCGTGTGTTTCTGTATTTGTTTTCTACACAGAGAACAAAAGGGCAATTTGAAGAGGTTTAAGAAGGCAGCATTTGAAACGCACGAAGTCAAGGGGTTAAGCTTTTATGTCTTATTTATTGTGAAGCATAAAATATGAATAATAAAACAAGGTTGATAAGAAGCTTAAAAGGTGAAAGCAAAGCAGAAGTATGTATTATTTTTTACTTGTATTTATTTGATTTTTTGTCTGAGGTGTAATGCAAAATGTTGTGTATTTTATGGACTTAGTACCTTTCTTTCTTCAAGTATTAAGCCCTCGCTTTAAGCACATTTTTCTTTAAGTAATATAGGTATCGTTTTATGAAATTCCCAATTATTTCCAACTGAAGCATAAATGTCATTGAAATATTGTTACACATTTTAATTAATAAACTTGATTACGAAGTACCGCTATTAGAATAAATTTACGTTCACTTCTGTACTTGCTAAATGAACTGTGAAATGTTTTCTGTGAACTGTAACTTTCAGCTGAGTCTCTCCGATGGCTGAATGAATTCGTTTCCCACGTGGTGGCCATGCTGTTGTCGGGCCCGTCCGTCCCGTCCCTCTGTCCGTCCGTCCAACGTTCACTTACTCACTCACTGGCATTTCCAGTCCACTCTCTGTGTGTGTGCTATGTTGTGCCGTGTTGTGTTGTGTTGTGCTCCGGTCTCTGGTCTCTGTACCGGATTGTGGCCGTTTGCCATTGTTGGCCCATTGGCAGGGTTTTCGGATCGCAGCGGGTCTCGGCTTGAACTGGCCCAGAAACCGCTAAGCTCTATGCTCTCCGGTCTCTGGTCTCCGGTCTCTGGTCTTGGGCCTCCGGCAATTTTCCATACACTTCTGTTTCTGTTTCGGTTGTTTCCCCAGGAAATTGGGTTATAATTGAATTGAATTTCCTATTGATTTGGGCTTATTCTTAAGAGGTCACTGCATTGTTTCTCAAGTGACTTGAGTGCACTCGGGGATCAATTGTGTGACAAGTCGACTGTGAAAAGCATAACCAAAAATTTTTACTTCCCTTGAAAATGCATCGGGGGATTATTTTAAGAGGGTTTCTTTTTTTTATATATGTGTATATATATTCGCAAACGCCGCCGGCATCTAAAATCTCAATGCCCTCGTCGTGATGGGAATGAACTTGGCAGGAAGTATATGCGACTCGTATAATTTGTATTCCTCCAGATAATAATAATAAGCGGGCGCATCAGTTCCACTCGAGCGGGCCTCGTCTGCCCTATTTACGCGATTGCTGAAGGTTATAACACACACACACACATATATTATTCAGATGATTAAAGATATATATTTATATGCTACTATCACCAAAGTGTTAACGATGTTGCTCTAAATATTCGGCAAAGCCATTAACTGTCTGTGTTTGGGGAGGGAGGTAGAGCTTACCTTACAACTCAATCAATCTGTTGCCAGGGCATTTATAATTCGGCACACCTTCGGCTTTCGACTGTCGAGAGTTCCCTCCTGATTTCGATACACTCGGCACAATGTTGTTTTCTCGTATTTATTCGTGGCTGTTCAGCCGGTTTACGTTTACTTTGTTTGGTTTTAGTTTGGAGTGTGTACGTAACTTTGAAATTACTGCGGTCGTTCGACGTACTACTGACTGGCTATGGCTCTGGCTCTGTCTCTTTGGCTCTGTGTGTTGTCTTTCGGTGTTGTCTGTCGGCTTTTTTGCATCTATTTGACTTTTACTTTTCATTTGCCACCACGAGGAGCTCCAAGTTGCGCTCTTTTGCCTTCCCCATGGTATCACTGCTCGCATTTCCGCCTCTATATCTGGATTTTTTCTGCCTGCATTCAAGCAATCATTCATACATACATGTGTGTGTGGGTTCCAGATTTAAATAGGAAAGAAAATTATTATCAGGGCAGCTTGTTTGGTATCGTTCGAGCTTGGAAATGGCGGAGGAGGGGCTGATTTGCGAAGCATTTTTTAATAGCGATTTGTTTTCTTTATTTTGCTCTAGCTCTAGCTTCGGTAATTACCCAGCATTTATGATTCGCTGATCTCACCAGTGGCTGAGAAAGTGAATTAAGGGTAACACAGTTGGGAATCTCTCTCCGGCCTAGACCATTGTGCTACATCTCTGCGGACCGTAAACTTCACTTCACTTTTTCCTTTTTTTTTTTTTCTGGTTTTTGTGTTTTGCAGTCTTAATTAATTTGTTATGGACACGCATAAAAATCCGCAGGGACTGGGCACCACTCCCCCGTACTGGTTGAAGTGACCTCACCTCAAACAGTTGGAGCCAAAAGCAGGCAGCGGCTATGGATAAAAGGCGGCTGGCTAATTACGTAACAAACAGTTAACACTATGTGGCTATCGGATAATCGCGATTTCGAACCATTGGTTTTTTGGGCTAAACTTTAATGCCAATTAAATTGGTCTATTAGGTTTAGCTGCTCTCATTTCTAGCCAAAAGCCGAAGTTGGCCATTTTGCAATATGTGTGTGGAAAGTGTGGCAATAAAATCTAAAAGGATTGCAAACACACAACTTGAAATGTGTGCTGTACAAGGTGTTATATCTTATGTGTCTTGTGAATTTGTAAAGAAAATATTTGTTAAATAATGTTAGTAATAAAAGCATGCTAATTACATAACCCTTTCCCTTAAGTTCTTTCTTTTTGCATCTTACTTTCTTGCAACAAAGTTTTTTTTCACAAGAAAATAAGGATAAAGTTCTGGACAGAAGTATGTACACTATTTTGCCAACTAAGTGCCTTTTCATATCTCACTTGTGCAAACTATCTCTGAGATATCACATTTCTGGCGCGATATAAATGCTTAGCCCACAGATTTTTTTTTTTTCGCATTTTCAAGCGCCTCGTTGTCTGTGTCTCCTCCGCTCGCAAAAATTATAAGCCACATTTATATGAGTGATGACGGCGAGGGAGGAGACAGAGAGGGACTGGGCTTTAGCAAAAACGAGTTGGGAATCGAATTCTCTTTTCGGCGGCATTTTTGTTTTTTATGCTAATCTGATTTAAGTTTCGTGTCAGTTAATGTAAGCCACACGAGTGTCTGGCCTCCGGACTCCCCGAGTGACTACTCCCCAACAAGGGAACGTAATTGTGCGATTTTTTTCGTTTTTTTTTTTTCTGCACTTCCAGCGAAGCGGAAGCGTTTAGTGTTTGAGTGTGTTTGCCCCGCATCCGCATCCACATCCGAATCCGCATCCACATCCGAATCCACATCCACATCGCTGTCGCACCAGATGGGCGGATCTCGGCTCGGCATAAGTGATTTAGAGTGGGGTTTCACCATTCAAGTGGCTCGCATGGCTCGGTCCAACAATTGCCACACTTCGCATTGCTTTTTGGAGTACTTGTCTGCCAGGCAGTGTGGTCTGGCCCTAAGTAATCCCCCTTTTGTGTGGTACATTTCAATTGCTAATCGCAAAGTGGAAAACCAATAGTGACAATCACAATTAAATGGGGCCCCTAATGTTCATAGTACTCTCCTCGGGTCACTCCAAGTAGCGCTTCTATTTGGGGAGTTTAATAATCCAAACTGGAGCGAAAGTCCAGTGGAGTTTGTATGGACAGTGATTACATGGGCAGGGTCCAGTTTTTGTATTTTTATTTTTTTTTATGCGCATCATCTAATTCGGGGGTTGGTATCGGTCCGAGAGATCTCCCTTATAATTTCATAACAAATCGAATGGCGGAAATTTAGAAAGTTAACAAGAAATCGTGACTGCAATATTATATTTATTAGTGACTGACTACAAAGTAGAGAGTATCAAATTAGGTGCACATTGTACTAAACAAAAAAAAAAAAGGCAATCAGTTTGGATTAAGGAAAGGGTTAGGAAGCATATTTTGCTGATTCGGAAAGGAAAACTAAACTAAGGTTGAATAGAATGATAAATTGTGTTTAAACTTTGCTCTTATACATTAAAAGTAAGAATATTAAAAACACTTGAACATTTCAAGCTAAACTCGCGTTAATTTGGCAAAAAGAATGAAGTTAAGCTAGATTAATTACTTGAGCCAGCGAGTGGAACTGCTCCAGCAGAGTTCTTTGGCCTTCCTTCCGCGAGATAGGGATCAAGTCAACAAAGTTAAATTAGACTAAGCAGACTATGACGAGGCAAGGAGATCCTTGTCGTGCGAGTGATAAGTAAATTGCACCATGCCGCAATTAGAGTGGGCTTAAACCACTCATTTCAAAATGGAACTGACGGAGGAGGAAAGCAGCACTTATGGGCCAGGCTTGGCTGACTTTGTGATTTAATAAACTCACAACATCAGCGACAAAGACAAGGTTCCGCTTTGGTTGGTAAGCCACGACGCTCTAAAGTCATTTTCGGCCTGCCTTTTTTTTGGCTTTATAACTCTATTAGCGCCCGAAGCGGGACTTCCTGCTCAATGTGCTAACCATAAATCCGAACAGCAGCCTCTCTTTTGGGCATTTTAACTGCGCTTCCGGGGCGGGCCAAGACAGTAAACTCTGATGGAAATCTCTGTTTGCATATACATACGCTTCTGTGGCTTTCACGCAGCAACAACAAAAAAAAGAGTTAAAAAAAAAACCTCACTAAAACAACAGCAATTGTGTTTTGTTTCTGTTTTTTAACGATCGGCGGCCAGGCAAGGAGAAAAGGAAAACAGATACGTGCCACTGCTGTGGTTCCGAAGAGAAAGTAATATTTCAGTATGGGAGAACTTGGTTGGTAATGATTTTTATGAAAACAATGGCCAACAAGAAGTTTCTTTCTCCTCCTTTCTCCAACAACAACAACAACAGAAATTTCGGCTTGACAAAAGTCTCAACCAAGTCGCAGGTTTATTGAACTCGCAACTGGTCAAACCACCGATCAGTTGGCTGTCTTTTAACGGTCAAAACTTGTGAATCAATATGAAGGCGATGACACAGACGATCGCGACCCACGAAGTTTGATGGTAATGATGAAGAGAACACACACTTGGACGACAGGCCTAAAGAGCCAAGAGGCAAACTCATTTCCATTATGCTAATGACACCAACGCCGTTGCTGTGGATTCCACTGCGTCATCGTTTGGATTAATTCCAAGACATACCCCCCTTCTCACACCTAAAAAACTTACGCTAAGGTCAATGGCGACTCATTCGGCATATTCCGCGGCATATTTAAGAACGCGAACAACCAGCGACCAGTGATTGCTTTTCTTGGAAAAGCTGAGAAGGAGAGCGTTTATCCGTCTTGACAACATTATTTCACGGATTTTATCTCCTCCACAGCAGCGGCTGTTTTCCCCCTTTTTCCTCATTTAACTCTGCAAGAATCTCAAATATGGAAATTAAAAATACAATTCAGACACTTTCATTTCGCTCTCGGGTTATTCTTGTCTCTCAAATCTACTGGAAATTAGAACAAGAACATGCTAATATCAAAATCAAACTGAAGTATTTCGAAACATTTAACTTGGCGGCGGCTGACGGGGGGAAATACCATTAAAAAACACGAGGAGCTGTTGTGGTGAAAACATTTTTACGACGTCATGCTTACATTTGCCTTCATTTGCGTGGGCGTGTCCCTGAAATATTATTTGCTTTGGGATTCTTCTTCTCAGTTCCTTCGCTCTTTGTAGATTCTACAAAGAAAGAAAAACACACCTCACCTTTCAAAATAGTCACTCGTTTTGAAATCTCAAACAGAAACCAAGGGGGAATTGATGCCTAAGATAGATCAGGTACAAGTGCTTCATCATGAATTTGGCTTTTACTTGGCACAATTGGTTAGAGGTTAGGGCCAAGTGAGCTGTTGAGATGATGTCTTAGTCACAATTTGGCCTATGTCAATGTTGGTCTTTAACACGTTTCATCTGTTTTTAACACTCGCCTAATGAGCAGAAGGTGAAGACTGAGAAGACTGAGAAATGTAAATTTAAGTCACCCAAAACAATCAGTTCGACGAGCACTTAACGAGTTATAGTTGTTAGTTTTTTATTGTGCGAAATATTGCAGCGTTGCCCAATTAGCATAAGTCATTATTTGCTAAATGCTGCAGAAGCGTTATTTTAACGGGCCATTCCTAATTGAGGCAAAAAATGCGACCTGCTAATGAGGGCTAACGCCCAACAGTGGAGCAGCAGCGCAGTCCTAGCTAGATTTATTTTATTTTATTTTTTGTTTCTGTTTTTTTGTAAGGCACAAAAGAGCCCCTTGGCTATGTCAACCTAACGCCGCCTCTCACCTCACGTAAGCGATTATAAAGGCAGAGAGTTTATATATTTTATGAATGGCAACTGAAGTGCATTCAGGCAGCAGCAAAGCCCATTCTGAAGCCTTTCCCTCGGGCGGTGAAAGTCAGCCTGTCTCTTTCTCCACTGGCTTTAACTCTTAACTCTTTGTGCACAAATGCATTTAGACCTTAAACTTAGGCATCTAATTTGAATGTGTATATGCCAGTATATATGCATAAGCTCCCCTTTTAAAATTTTAATGAAACTTTAAATAATAAGCTTACCTAACCGAGAGTGACACACGACGGACGGACTAACATCTACGATTCTTATTTAAATAACTTTCGGTCGACCATTATCTCATTTGGCTAGCTGTCGACGAATGGGTGAAACAAAAACTTTTCCACAATCAAATTAAATTGCTTTCGACGCGTCGAAAGAATGCCGAAAACGAAACAGCACCAGTAGAGATTTACTCGGTTGGGTTTGTGTAATTTATTATACATTTTATAGTATCTTACACTCGAATACACTTGATTTTCCGCAGCTTAGTTTAGTTGCCGTGCCACATCGCCCCTTTCGCCCATAGAGAGAGAGAAACCATGGTTGCTCCGGATTCCGAGCCTCATAGTTGCAAATCCCGCTGTCAGTTGGGGGGGGTGGGGGGAGTGAGTCTGTTGGAAAATGTTAAGCCCCTAGAAAGCGACACAAATTGTAGGTGGCATGCCGCAAATCTCCACCCACATTATCCTACCCTGCTACTTTGCAATTTTCCCTCCCGTATCACTTTTACAGAAATTTCAACATTATGTGTTATGTGTGTTATGTTGTGTGTTGTCCCCGTGTGTCCCGTGTGTGCTATGTGTGTGCTGTGTGTGCCTTGCCACGTGGTGTGTGTGCTGTGCACTGTACTGTGTGCCATGCATGATGCTGCGGACTTTTGTTTGTCTCTCTAGCTCTTTGTTTGTTTATTTGACTAATTAATTCGGGCGCCCGGCCAATTGTACATTAAAATTAAAATTACGAAAAACTGCGCAAAGAGTGCTCACTTCCAAATGAGCACCAAGGGAAGAAAACAGCACCCAAAAATATAAATAAACAATCAAAAGTGATATACGCGTCTCGAGTGCTATAATTAGTGTTCAGCAACGTGTAGCCCAAATCCAAAGAACACACAAATATCTCAGAAATTCAGACCAGGAAGGTTGCGAAAAGATATCGCAGAGCTTGAGAAACGACGAAAGACCTTGTCTATATCATTTTCTATACATTTATTTGCGTATTAATTATAACAATACAATTATTTTTTATGTATTCTGAGGTATGAAAGTTGTTTGCTTATTTTTCCGTTTTAATTTAATTCCAAGTGTGTGATAATAATTGAATATTTTAATTACATTTTAATTGTGGTTTTCTATTACTATTATTACTAAGTACTTACTATTACTACTTAAATTGCATATTCATTGTGGTTTTCTTTCAATTTAGTAAGCTAATAACGAAAGATATTACATAGCTCGAAAAAAAGACATTGTCTATATAATTTTCTAAACATTTATTTGCGTAACAAATAACAATTATAACAATACCACTATTTTTTATGTATTCTGAGGTATTTTTCAGAAAGTTAATTGCTTATTTTTCCGTTTTAATTTAATTCCAAGTGTGACATATAATTAAATATTTAAATTACATTTTAATTGTGGTTTTCTTTCAATCAGTTAGCTAATAATAGCAGTCTCGCAGTCACTGGGGACTGTAAAGGGTGGTTAATAACAACACATTTGCTAGACATTGTTCATTCCCAGACAAGTTTTATCATTCAAGTTTATGGCAAAGTGAAGTCTGATGGAAGAAGTTTTGCCACTTCTGGAAACAATTGTAGTTTCCGACCTTCCTCCCTTGTCTTTGACAAGTACTTTTGTGTGTTTTGCCAAGCCGACTATAACAGAAGTCAGTCTGCAAGTCTCTTGATAAGATATATATGTATGTTATACATATGTCGCGAAACAAGCCACACTTTACGTTTTGGGGCGCATATTCCCTGTTTATTTATAAGCCACATTCTGTTTAATTATACTTTGCCATTTGATTTTATCAGTAAGTTTAGCTTTTTATAGATTGAATGTTTAAAGTTAGAAATAGATACTGTTAGCAAACGGAACTGGGAACATAATTTGTACTAATATAAAGATTGAAAATTGGTATTTTGAAACCAGAAACATTACTTATATTTTTATAAAATTGAAAGATTTGTATGTTTGTAATGAATAAACTCAAAAAATACTATGATTTTACTATGAGTAACGCAGATATTAAAGCTCCTTATTATCCCTTAAACCAAGGTGTAAAAAAGTACCCTTAAACAAACCAATGATGTCTTGTATTAAATAAAATCTGTTGTACTTTTATTGTATTGCTGGCTGACCCATATATGCCATCCCCTTTATATGGCTGACTTGGCAGAAAGTCGAAAAAAAATACACTTAACAACTGTGACCGCCTAGGAACAATATGCTTCACAGATTCCCAAGTACGAATTCAGCGTTAAACTGCTATAAAACAAAGCCTATTGTCAGCGAAATGAGTACTGATGTGGTTCCTTGGACGGAGACAGCAGCAGCAACAACATATGTGTACGAAAAAGCCAGCTGCTTGTCTTCGGACTAGATCCTTGTGCGCTCTCGCATCTTGATTTATGAGGATTAAACCAGCCAGTTTAAGTCCTCGTGTCAGCCAGAAGTAAGAATGAAATCTGTTATCTTAGATTATTTTTCTCCAAATTGATTGCCAATCTAAGCCCGGCTTAGCTTCAGACTACAGCTTCAGACTACAGCTCCAGACTACAGCTTCAGTTCAGTCTACAGCTTCCTTCTCATTGACCCTGTTATATATGTAGTGCTCTTCAGTTGCTCCTTGTTCACCCCAATTTTATGTAAATTAAGTGCCCATGTCAATCACAAGGAGGAGAGGCTATCAAATAATGCCTGCAACTCCAAAATACTAGTAGCTCAAGTGAGCAATAAAAGGCAATAAAATGTGCTTCACACCCGGCAAAGAGCCGAGCACCTTTCCAACTGACAGCAGGGGATGAGCTCGAGGAGGAGGATGGGGAGGATGAGCTGAAGTGGGCTCACATAAAAGCATAAACCGTCATGATGTGTGACAAAGCCAAATGCTTATTATTTTTGCTGTTTACTCGCTGCCCTGGTTAATCAAGTTGGCAAACAAACAAGGCCAGAACAGCCAGCTGGTCGCAATAACACCGGCATTAACATCCGCATCTCGGTAATCAGTAATCAGCCGGAGGATAACACTGAGAGGCACTGCACCACAGAGAGAGACAGAGAGAAAAACCGAGTGAGTGTGTAATCAACCCCCGGGCAAGAGTCAGGAGCACTTAACGCCTTTTGATTGTTTAATTTCTCAAATTGTTTTATGGATTTATCCCCCGGTCGGTCGCTCGGTCGCTCGGTCGTCTGTTACGGACACACGCCAATGAAAAATTAATACAGAGGGTGGCCAAAGGGACGACTAGAGCCGGGCAGGGTCTGCCGGGTCTACTGCCAGGTCAAAAGCGGAGGGCTTCATTTTTCACCGCTTCTGACATTTAGCAGCCACCGAAACAAGGACGTCGACGGCAGCCAGAAACAATCAGCCAACCAAAGAGCAGCAGCGCCAGCAACCCAACCTGACAGCCGCCCAAACAAAGGGGATCTGCGGGGACCCGGCCGACGGCTCCAGCTCCGGCTCCAGCGGGGAGACGAGACGACGACGACACTGTTCTCTTCAGGACGCTCCTGCTCGGCGTGCTAATCCCCCACTGACACACCACCGCAGCCGGGCGGACCAACGGACCAGCAGCAGCACCAGGAGTAGCACCAGTGGCTTCCCCAGCTTCCGGCGCCCTCCTGTGCGCATATTCCAATCAAATTAAGTAGAAAGGTTTGCGCCGGCGGCCATAAACCGTAGCTTCCTCTCAGTGCCGGTTAATATTCCGGATGATTTGAAGCCCGGCCAGCACCCAGCACGCACGCGATTCGGATCGGTTCGGAAAAAACATTAAAATTAGAACTAAGACCCAAAGAAAAGCGGATTCTACAAAGTGCTGCCCACAAAACCAAGGCAAACGAGAGCATTTATAAATAAACCAATGAGCAAGATCGACGAGGTTGCTGCGGTGTAATTTGACAAATAATTCGACATTTAAATAGTTTAACAAAAGAGCAGAAGATATAAGAATTTATGACGAAAATGTGAGTGAAAAAAGGAAAAGAAAAGTGTGTAAGAGGAAGTGATCTCTGTATATGTATTTATTTTCAAGATCTGCCCATTTGTGGCCTTCTACCAAGTGAAAGCGTAAATAAAAAGCCATCTTAAATACGCACATAAGATAATTATAAACAAAATGCTAAAAATGTAAAGACGGAATAAGATCAGTATAAATCTCGATCATGTGGACTGACCTCTGACAACGTTAAAACAAAGAGAATTAAAACGCAAAATAAACCAATTAAGAAAAAGAGTAAAAAAAAGTATAAGAAAATACCAAAAGAATAAAGAAAAACTGCTAAAAGTTAATTCAGGAAAAAAATTGCATACACCTCCAGATGGTTGTGTAAAGAAAATATTTTTCCACGCTTGTCAATAAAAATTGTACATTACGTACTTTTTTTTTTGCAGGCAAGTAAGTCGTGAAAAATTCAAGTCAGCACTTAGCACACACAAAGTTCAAATGAAATAATACAAAATGCGAAAAAAAGCGAGCGCCAACAAAAAAAGCTGACATATGAGCGACAGGCAACAAAAATATATAAAAGAGTAAACAATCAAACAATCAAAGAGATCATATTCAACTGCCACAAAGTTGAAGAAGCGTATAAATAACAATAAAGACATCACAAACTCTAAAGGGGACAGGCAGCGGGAGGCTTTTCGCGAATTGCGCAAGAAAAACATCTTGCTAAAGAAAATATTATTCTGTAGCGACACAACTCTCCATATATTTTGATAACAAAACAATGAATAAAACCCCCGAAAGGAATGTGCCCAGCTTCCGTTGTGTAAAAAACCACTCAGAGACACAAGCGACAAATAAAACCAAAGCGAAGGAACAATTTGAAGACTGACCTTTGCCTGGAGGCAACATCTGATAGCTTTGCCGGACTCCGTCTCATATGAATTGCTGATCTCTCTCTCCAATCTCTCCACCGAGGAAGTGTCGCAATTCAGACAGATGGAGCCCCGGCAGCAGCCCCTCTCTAAGAAATTAGATAAGCCAGTTCCAAGTTTTACGGAATACCAAGGGAAATGGTGGGGATTAAGCGTAATGAAATCGTGCGGAGAAAACCCTGGAACTCGGTGATAATAATCTAAAAAGTTTCCAATCTGCAGCTGCTACCAAAAACTCAGATTTTTGAATGTAAATTGAGGTTTTACAAAAGAAAAAAAAAGAGCATTTATTATGGGGCCCTTGCGCAATCGGTATATAATGGAAGAACTTGACCGGGTAATGAAAACGCGGCACGAGTTTCTTTTGTTTATTCATTTGAACTTCATTCATTGCCCGGCAGCAGCGATTACAGTTCCCCAAGAACCGCATAAATTGTTTACATTTCAAACAAAAAAAATACATTGTATGAAAGTGGCTTAATCGTATGTCTAGATTTCGCCTTTTTGAACGTTGACAGAATTTCAACCATAAATCCGATATATATCAATTGATTCGTTCTCATTTTTTAGTTCAGGGTCGATTGTATGCATATATGATGGATGCATTTTAACAATTCAACTAGCTTTATGGCAACAGACAGCCCCCCAGACACGTCATATATGTATGAAGTCTGTTCGTTTTTTTGTTTCTTTTTTTTTTGCCTTTTCTTTTTTGCTTTTCGTGCCATTCGATTTTCACTTTTAAATAGATCACTTGAATTTCCATTGTTTCTTTTTTTTTCATTATTTTTTTCTTTTCATTCGGAGGCGGCCTAATCGATATGCCGGTCACTTTTTGGGTTTGTTTTCATCGTGCACTTACCTCCCATTACCCAGCACAACAGCAGCACAACCCGTAGTCGGAATCCCGTTGGTGGCCTGGTTTGTTTCTCTCATGTTCGGTTCCCCCACTCACTCGCTCGATTTTCCCCACTTTTTTGGCTTTTGTTGCTCCGCCTATTAGCACATATAACTACAGAGATACTATACAGGCAGCAGAGTATGTGTAAAAGAGAGAATTTCGCACTCGGCATCCTTTCATTTTATTTATATTTTTTTTGTAGCTGCTGCTGTTGCTGCTGCTGCCAGGGGTATATTGTGTTCGTTAAATGGAGGGGCGAAAGAAAGAGTTTCCGGGCCTACAAATTAAATATACATTGTATCCCACAAGCGGCAATCGCTGCAATGCAAAGAAACTTTATGATAAAGGACTATCGGATTTCAGCGTTTCTTTACATCCCTGCCACTGACATTGTCACACACGCCTTAGTTTTCAAATTAAAGACGCCTTAGTTGGCCAAACTATCAAATTTCAAATCGATAGGACTAATAGTAAGCTCGGAAAAATGAGAGATTTCAGCTGTCAGGGAAAGCCAGCATAGCATGCCATTAGAAAGCAAAGCAAAGCCGGCAAAAGCTTTTCACACAAGAAAAACCAAGGGTGTTTTATGGTCGTGACACTCGACATTAGCCCTATTACATGTTGTTTTTTAGTTACAGCACAGTGTCCGCTGCAATTAAGGGAAATTGTGAAAAAGCCAACAAGTTCCACAAGTGGGTTGGTTCGTTTGTTGTTTGCTGGTGCGGCTGCCGCCGGTGCTGCTGCTGCTGCTGCTGCTGGGATTAAGTGCGAAAAGGCAACACTTCCCACCCCGGGATGCCGGGAGTCTCTCTCTCTCAGTCCGTCTCCGGTCTCCGGTCCCCGGTCCCGGTTGGCTGGCAAAATGCTAACCATTTACAGACCACTTCCCCTTGTTGCTGTTTTTGCTGTTGTTTATTTACGCCTCTTCACCAGCGCGCGCCCTTTGTCATGTTGGAGGGGACTCTTGTCTATGGGGCGTATGATTTATTAAGTATCCGTCCTGGCTGACTCGCCGCCACCGTGCGTCTCCTTTGCTCCAAACACACACATAGAGGAGAGAAACCGGCACACTCACACACCAGCTTTGATTACAAATGTTCCGCCGTCTGTTGTCTGTTGCGGCTTTTTATGGCTACATTAGAGTCGTAAGCTGTTGCAGATGAAGTGCCGTGCCACCCCACCCCACCCCACCCCACTTTCAACCACCCAGTTTAGCCTTGTGCCTTCTGCCTTCCGTCTTGTGCATCCTTTTGTATAATAGTGGCATCTCGCGTCGTCGTCGTCGTCGTCGTCGTCCCCACACGCGGCACTGGGGCTCATCTCTTAATTAGTTAAACATTGAGTGGCTGCTGCCAGAGTTTCTTGGGCGGAAATTTTGGGTTGTTGACTTTTATTCCGATTTTAATTTGCCTCTGCCGGCATTTTGCGAGGGTGGTTCCTGCACGAATACGAATTATCATCAAAAATGTAAATTTATGTTTGGCGTCCGAGCGATTTATCATCTCACTCGCACCAATTTTCCCTGCTGCTAGCTGCTTGCTATCCCGTTAGCTTCGGCTTTATTTATGACTCCGGCTTTCTTGCAGCAGCAGCAGCACCAGCAGCACCGTTTACAGTTATTAAATATTTTTTTGTGTTGCCGGTCCCCGGTATGGGAGGCCAGTGGCCCCTCTGCTCTGCAGTGGCAGTGCAGCAATCCGGATGTTGCAAACCATATCGAATCGCTTTTGCATTTCTTTTTCGATGGCGCCATATGTGCTACACTTTCAGCAGATAATACGTACGGTTTTATTTTTTTTTTGCTCTCTGTTGTCATCCAACTCTGAATGCTGCTGAACCGTATTAAGCATAAATCCGGAGTTTATTGAGGGATTTAAGGGATTTAAAGCCGGAGTTATTTTATTTGTGTAATCATTGTAGCTTTAAGAATGTGCCTTTACCCCGCCGAGATCTATCAGACACAAGCACAACAGCGTACAGCAATCAGCAATTAATTTGCCAGCACTATGTGTAGTATCATGTAACAGAAATGGGAACCTATTTACAAATCCCCTAGAATCACTTTAATGGCATTGACACTTGATGCCCCGTAGATAACTTTGCTTAAATGCCTTTTGAAATGGAATCGGATTGAATAAACTATTTCTTGGAAACAAATTATATCCATAACACAGCGAGCGCATAGATTACAAGGGTATTTGCGGATTCGTTACGCAACAACCAGCCTTTATTTTTCTTTTAATGATTTTTTCCTGCTGTTGTTTTAATTAGATATTTTTTTTTTCTTATGGCAGTTTGCCTTGCTTGCTGTTATTTTATTTTTACTTGCCAGTAATCGCTTGCACATTGAGTGCGAATTAAGGCAATTTCTTTGGTGGCGTGTTTGATGTTTTCTTTCCACAATTTGCTTCTGTTTAAGCCAAGTGAAACTAGGAAGAGAAAGGGCCAGCAGCAGTTCCTGCGATTGTCTATAGTGCCAACGAGAGTGAGAGGGAAACGGAACGAAACGAATCGAATCGAATATAAAGTTAACAACACAACACGGCCCACGGCCCAGTCCGGCGACCAAAGGCCACGACAAATCGAACCTCGGGGCAATGGTTTGCAATGGATTGGAATGATTATTGCTCTTGCTCTGCTCTCTGGCTCTAACTCTGGCTCTGGTTTAGACTCTGTGGGATAATTGTGATTATCTCGAAACTAATCTTTCAATTGTGTTGGCTTTCTGGGTTATTTGTCCATTTTAGATTGCTGCAATTTCGTAAGACAAATAAGAACAGCGGTTCGTTATGTCTCTCCACTCGCACCAAGCACCAAGTAAGCTAGTTAGAATTTTATGAGTGTGCCGGCATTTATCTTGCCCTTTGACTTTGTCAACTCAACTTGATTAATTTTTTACATCACAATCCAATTACGGGTCTGGAATGGACTGTCTCGCCTTGGGTATATTACTTACAGTTATGGAATACCGCCAATCATTGGGGGAGGTTACTAAATCGTTTGTTGAAATTTCACAATTTATTTACTCAAATTATTCGCTAATGCCTGCCTTTGATTGTTATTTATTGAGGCTCCACCCATCCATGGGATGATCTCCCTCCTTTAGGTATTGCCTGCTTTCTCCCTCGATTATTTCATCAGAGATACTCGCACAAAACAATTAAATAAGCTATTATATTGCATTTATTATTATTTGTGTCATGTTCGTTTTATTGCGTTTGTCATTCAACTGCGACAAAAAAAAAAAAAAAAAACTGTCAACTGCCGACGGCACTTTGTATAAGTTTTTTGTTTTTTATTTTTTTCTCCTTCTCCTCAAGTTGTTTATAATATTTTTGTGTGGCTTTTTAGCCTAGCCGGCTAATTGAAATGTGCTGCTGCGTTCCATTCCTCGTGTAAATGTGATATGACGCTAATTAAAATGTTTTATGATTATTCATCAATTACACGTTGATATGTCAAAGCAACAAAATTGATTACACATCTTAAAAAAATTTGACAAGCCTGTTTTTTTTCGGGAGATCATAGCTTAGCTAGTTTTATTATTTCCTTATTTTTGTAACATTTTTAATGGTTTTATTGGTTATAGTAAAACTACTTTGTAATAATGCTTGGAAATATTGTGTAGAAATTTTATAACAAATAATAGCTCAATTTGGTTTTACAATACCTGCAAGTTGGGGTTTCTTAAGCCAATATTATCTAATTGTTTACTTTTCTTTCGACCATTTTTGAGATCTTCATAGGCCACAATCTTGTCTTACAGTATTTCAAGTGTACACATCAGAAATCGTTTAGCATCTGTCTGTAAATATCTCTGAATTCCGTAAAGGCTAACGAGCCTGGATAGGTTTTTCCTTTATTTGTTGACAATTTTTGAGGTCTTGATTCGATGATAATCATCGCTTAAAGTGACTGAAGTGTGTTTTTCTTGTACAAAATCAGTTAGCATCTGGCAGTTAATAACTTTAAGATCGCTTTAAGGTGTGCTTATTATTATTGACTTAATGTTCAACCATTTTTAAAATCGTGATCAAATCTTTCTAGTAAATGAACTTAAAAAGTTTGGACACTCTTCTTTCTCTGCATTCAAATGCGGCTTATCTTTTACTTTATGAACTGAAAACTTTTCCGTTTTGTTCATCGAGGTGAGCGTTAGGTGCTCCTATTCTCGTCTCTATTAGATGCAAGTTTATTTATTTATTTATTTATTTGTAGTGTATTCAACCCATTTGCATCTATTTTCATGCGCTCCAGTGCCGAATGTCGTTCAAATGAATATATATATATGCATATATATATATATACTGACGACCGTTTGGTCACATCTCTGAAGACACAACCGGACGGGACCGGGACACCACATTTACTTCAATTGTCATTTACACTTGACGGGGGTCCGTTGTGACTGTCAGTTCATTTTTTGCATTTTGTGCTTCTTTTTTTTGTGATTCTTTCTCATTTTTCTGCCGTTTGTGTTGAGGTTTTGGTTTTGGTTTTGGATTTGGTTTTCTTATTTCACTGAATTTTTACTGGTCTCTCGGCCAACTCTGAGCTCCTCTCGCATCGGTTATGCATTGTCGGCGACTTTAGCATTCGAAATTGTTCAAATTTCCGTCTCTCTTTCGTCGAGAGCTGCATAAATTTCCGCCGGTCTCTTGTACGTACGGGTTTTATGTCATTTTCTGAACTGTTTGGGCATTACCATAAGCTAAGCGAATCTTGAACCAAATCACGTTGTCTCTGACTCTGTTTACAGCCGTTATTTTTTTTATATTTTGTTTGTTTAATGGTTGCTTTTAATTTTTTTGTTATGTCCCCATATATAGACCTTATAAAGCCTTTGGCTTACTTTTTTCGTTTGTTTTCCTTTCACCTAATGTGGCTGACCTTTTTGCTTATGTTTCTCGAAAGATCTTGAACTTGTTAATCGATTTTTTGCCCTCTATCTTATTTCTATATATTTCGTAGAAAGTAATTGTGCCTTTAAATGGATTGTTTTCAAACAAAAAAGTCGGTCACTTGATGGACATATCGCGTTTATTTCTTCATTTCCTGCCAAGCATTACAAATAATATAAAAATCACTTATGATCAGCTTTAAAAACGAAGCTAATCAAGGGTAGTATTATTTTCAGTTAAACACTGGTCTGAAATTCTCGAATATAGTCATAGTTACATCAGTTTTTTGATCTTGAATTGTGCAACACATTTTTTTGTGGATCCTCCAATTCGTATAAAGCCTTAATTGAAATGATTTTTTCTATAGAAATATTTTTGATTTTATTCACCAGTTGTTGCCCTCATGTTGGCATTGTGATTTGTTGGTTGCCTGTCTGTCTGTCTGCCGGTTTGGCTCTTTAATGAAACCGCTCAATTGGAAAACAAAAGGCAAATTACTTGCTCCAAATCCCAATAGAAAACGAAGGTGCTCGTGGCGTTGGAATTGTTGCCACTCGAATGCTCCGATCGGCAGCAAACACCACCACCACCTGTGCAGATTGAAGTTTGAAGATTGGAGATTGGAGCTTTCGACCCAGCGACCACCAGCTGCCCATAAACTATAAACCGAACCATTGCTCATTAATAACTCCGCTTGGCTTTGGCTTTGGTTTTGGCTTTCCATTCAAAGCGAGCGGCGATTTTTGCCTCACCCATGTTTCTTTTTGTTGTTTTGTTTTTTTTTCTTGGCATTTTCAATGTCAATTAATTAATTCATAATTTGGTCAGCCACGAGCAAAGGAAAGTAAAGATATACACAGGAAATCGGTTCGACCGCAGAAATTGACAGTTTTGATTGTATTTTTAAATTTTATTGGCTAATTCACCTTTCAGGTGTCTAAAAATTGAAAGGCCAATATTTTTAGCAGCTAATTTGCATGCAAAGCTTGTCGCACAATTTTGGAATACCTAATGTCACATACACTATAAAATTTGTGATTTTTTTTTTGGGTAATGGTTCCATAAATAGTAGAAGACTTAATAAAACAAACAATATGTTTGAAATCATAACTGTTGGCCTTACATAGAAGTACCTATGATACTTGATTGTATTTTCTAGTCTTTGATAATAACAGAAAACTTTGAGCAAGTTTTTAAATTTACTTTATAATGCTAAGCACATTTTAAATGCCATCTCTTCCTTACTTTTATTTGTCCAACAGAATATTTATTAATTTAATTTTAATTTTATTTTCCAGATAAATCGCGACGATGGCCTTCCACAAGAGATCTGTCGGCAGTGCATGGCTCAATTTCTAATGGTGGCCAAGTTTCGGCGGAAATGCGTACGGATGCAACAGCGTCTGCAGGATTTTGCCCAGGATATATCCGACCGTCAGGCAGCTAGGCTGGCCAAGCGTCAGCAAAAGCAAGCACAGAAGCAGGAGGAGCAGCAGCCAGCGCCTCAACCGGAACGAAAACGTCGTATGGTATCTGAATCGGACAGAGAAGCAGTCGCCGCCGCCGCTGCTGCTGCTGCTGCAGATACACCTACAGAGGCTCGCACAGAGTCACAGGATCTGCCGCCTCCCAAGACTCGTCGCCTTCAGCTCCGCCTGCGCAAATATCGCGCCCTTTCCATCGGCTGCGAGATGGAGCGTTCCAGTGCCATCGATGCCAGCAGCATGCCCTGGAAGACGAAGGCCGCCCGTAAACAGATCTCCGAGACATGGACGTCGTCCAGTCCATCCATCGAATTCTCATCGCCAATTCCTAGCTCTGATCAGGACGCCAAGAGTTGCAGCAGCACTGAGCGGATGAGCGAACTGTCCGTGGGTCCATGTTGTGGCTTTGAGAGCGACAGCAGTCCATCCTCCACATCCACACAATCCACATTCGCCGACGGATTGCGGTTTCCCAAGCGTTTGGGAGGCTATCAGAGCTCACCTAGACGCGGCAGGCGCGTGAGGAATGCCCCAATTTATAACCCATCCAAGAGGCAGAAACGATCGTTGGTCAAGAAGGAGCTGAAGATGGAACAGCAGGTCGAAGCAGTGGCCGAAGAGAGCACAAAGTCTGATCAAATGGAAGTCAACAAGCCGGAGTCAATGGAAGTAAACTGTGCCGCATCATGCGATGAGGCCATTGACAGCACTTCAGATATGCCAAAAGAGACGAGTGAGCAGCTTTCTCAGGATAACATTGAAGTCAATTCAAATCATATGGGGGATGATGTTGCCTTGAAGAAGGAATCGAAAGACATGTCAAATGTTTTGACGGATAGTCGTAATCCAGAAGACTCCATGCTGGAGGAAACAGTCGTCAACTCAAAGGAAGTCTCAAAGGAACAAGAGAAATCAGCTTCCGATGAAGTGCCAGCGGAAGGAGAAGAAGTGACCAATATTATAAGCAAGAAGGCCGACGAGGAAAAAGACACAGAAATAGTTAACAAAACGGAGGAATCAGCCGTTGAGGGTTCACCGGAAAGAATGGAAGTAACCAGTGACGACAAGGGTACCAGTTCAACGGAGAATATTTCAACAGAACCCCTTTCGAGAGATATGCAGTCGCCGAACAACGCGCTGCAATCGGAGGAGCTAACCTCATCCACAGAGACCAGTGAGGACCAACCGGAAAGTGTTGATCAGCCGGAGATTATTGTGAGCATACCTTTGGAGGTGCTCGATGAGAATCTGCAGCGTCGCCTGGTTGTGGACCAGGATATCGAGGTGAAGTCTCTGAATCGCACCGCCTCGGCGCCCAAGGACCTCCAGTCCCTCCAGTCTGACGATGTGAACAACAATGCTAACGATGAAAATTTTTGCCAGAGTGCTACAGCAGATAGCTTCAATTCTACTGTGGCACTCCGAACCAATGAAATTGAAGCAAAACCAGAAAAGGAAGGCGGTGCCATGGTTCCAAAAGCAGAAGAAAGCCCCAGCGCGGAAGAATCCCCGCCAGATGAATCGGAGACTGATGAGGAGATTCCAGTGCCGCGGTCTGGACCCACGCCCATGGATTTTATGGCCGAGTTCACCAAGCACTGTGAGAACGGTATCGAGCAGCTGAAGGCGACCACGCCAGCCCCTTCGCCCACGCCCTCGGAGCTGCCGTTACCGCTCAATGATCTGGAGGCAAAGCAGCAGCTCGAGGTGGAGATGAACGATGTGGAGACCACGTTGAATGGCATTCTTAACGAGATGCAGGACCAACACCTGTACACACCGAACTGTGCACACATTGATGAGTTTCTCACGCCCGCCGATTATGCTCCGCTGACTGAACAGGAGCCCTCGCCCATCCCATCTCCGCCCAATCCCTTCGAGGAGAGTCCAGTGGCGGAATCTGAACCGAAACAAACAGCTGCCAACGAAGATCTGTTTGACAACAGCAACTTTAGCAACGAACTGATAGGCTTCCAGAACGATATACCCTGCTTTGAAAATATCGATTCCTCTCCAGAATCGGGACAGCAGAACTTGCATTTGGAGCTGACGCAATTCCTGAGTGATCTGCAGCCAGCGCAGGAGGAAAAGGCCAACGTGGAGGAACCGGTGGAAGCACTGCCTGATGTACAAACTGAGTCTCAAGTGCAATCCCCAAATTCGTCAGAAACTCTGTCTCAAAGAGATCCTACCGAACCAATTGAAATACAACATCAACCCCAAATCGAACCTCAAATGCAGCACGAAATCCTGACAGTGCAGGCTCCAGAGGAGCACCCAGAGAGCCACTTGCATACAGAACATCAGATCGTGGCAGTTGAAAATCAGATTCAATTGCACAATCAATCCCAGTCATCGAACACACACCAAATGCTGCAGACGCAGACTCGCATCCAGAACCAAGTGCAGCCAACGGTGCAGATGTTGCAGCAGATCCAGCCCCATGGCTACTCTCAGCTGCAACTGCAATCCTCCCAGGTGATTCCACATGTCCAGTCGCGGGACACGACGACTACAGTCACCTACGAGCAGATCTATCAGCAGCACATCGTGCAGCAGACAGTCCAGCAGTCCAGCTCCAATAAGCTGCAGCTCATCTCGCTGCCCTCGTGTGCGGGGGAAACTAGGCAATGGCAGCCGCAGCACCAGCATCAGCACCAGCAGCAAGTGCAGTGGTCATCGGTGGGCGGACTCGAGTCTATCAAGAATTCACCTATTGAGACCACGTACTACATCAGTGCCAGCGATCTGTATCCGCAGCAGGCATCGGAGACGTATGCCATGATACAACCGTCCTCGGTGGAGTCCAATGAGAACTATATGCTGGAGCAGATGACGCATGAGCAAAGTCAGCACCAACAACTGCATCAGCACCAGCACCAGCAGCAGCAACAGCAACACCAGCAACAACATCAGCAACAGCAGCAGCAACAGCAACCGATCATGATTGTGATACAGCCGGAGATGCAGCAGCCGGTGGCGTCGGCCAGCAACCCGCAGCAAGCACCACTGCACCGCTACGGTGCTCCCATCAGCAACGATCTCCATCGCCTGCAGTACACCAAACGGCTACAGCACCGCCAACAGCAGCAGCAGCAGCAGCAACAGCAGCCACACCAACACCAGCAGCAACAACATCACCTCCCAGTGCAGAGCCATCCGGTAATAGGAATGCCTGGAGCAACGTCCATTTCAACCAAAGTACATCCCATACCCGCCACAACGCCGAGTGGACGACCGTTAACCCTCAAGTGCCGATTCTGCCAGAACGGACCGAGGTTCTCCAACAGCCTAGAGTACAGCCGTCACATCATTGAACTGCATCCCGCCATAGCTCCGTTCAACTGTCCGCACTGTCCGCTAGCGTTTGCCGGCAGGAGCAAGCGGTCGCAGCACATCCTCAGCCACCACGTGGTGCAGCAGTATCAGTGCGGCCAGTGCTCGCAGGTGTTTCCGGCTCAAAAGGCATTGGACCTGCACATACAGCGCTTCCACATGCCAACAAAACCCGTGGACGGCGTCCGGGTGGAGGACGTTCAGCTGCAGATCACAAACGGCGGACGGCAGCAGCAGCAGCGGCGACCGCAATTGCCATATCAACCAAGACCATATCAACCCCGACAGCAGCGTCAACCACAACGAACCCCGCATTATCGTGCGCCGCAAGAGCAGCCGCAGCAGAAGCTGCCAGTGATGCAGCCATCGCAGTCGCCGCATCCGTCAAGTGAGCTTGGTTATGCATTCACCTCAAAGATTAAATTTTAAAACGAAATCTTTGCCCCAGCAGCAGCAATGGAAGTCCAAGCGAGCACAACAACGCCGAGAAAGATTCTGTGCTGTCCCGACTGCGAGGATTGTGAGTTTAATGAAATCCCCATTAGCTTTGTTAAGACTTCAGTTCTGAAGCTAATCTAGCTAAGCGGCTTATAAACACCCCCCAGATGGGCGCAAACTAACATTATCTTTCCATTACAGGCACTACAGGGCATAGCCATGCCAGCAGTGCAGGATTCGAGGAACTCCCCTCCATGCAGTCACCACCAACGGTGCTCACCCCGCCCTCGACGATCGTTTCGGCTCCATCGCCTCAGCCCATGATGGTCTCGCAGCACATAACGCTGCCGTCACCCGAACAATCCGAGCCAGATTCCACGACTACGTTGCGGCAGTACCGCAAGCGAGGCGTCATTGTGGGACCCCAAGGTCCGCTGCATTTGGCCACGCCCGTGGCATCGCCCTCGCCGTCATCGTCGCCTTCCTCCTCCACCTTCGACCATGTACCACCAGCGTCACCGGCTACGCCCGCTTCACCAGCGCCGCCTCAGTCGCCCGCCCCGCCGTCCTCTGGGCCGGTGAGCGAGCTGCGGACAAACCATCAATGCCTCTACTGCGAAGAGCGCTTCACCAACGAGATTGCCCTTAAGAAGCATCACCAGTTGGCCCACGGATCCCAGACGACGATGCCGTTCGTGTGCACCATCTGTAAGCGAGGCTATCGCATGCGAACGGCTCTGCATCGTCACATGGAGACCCACGATGTGGAGGGCAGGCCGTACGAGTGCAACATTTGCCACGTGCGATTCCCGCGGCCCTCGCAGCTGACGCTGCACAAGATTACAGTGCACCTGCTATCCAAACCGCACACCTGCGACGAGTGCGGCAAGCAATTTGGTACGGAGAGCGCATTGAAGACGCACGTTAAGTTTCACGGTGGTAAGTTTTGGGGCATTTTGCTCATGGTACACGCACACAAGGATGCGGCGGCCTGCTACTAAGGGTTTCCGGACTCAAGCCGCATCAAAGCTCTCTTTCTACTTACTCCACTAACTACTTAATACCCGCCATTCACATCTACTTAGTGCCAGTGTTTTTGTTGTAGCTCGAGTAATAAGCCTCTTACTAATCCCTCCGCTGTTGTTATTGTTTCATTGTTGTTATTGACAGTTTACTCCGCCAAAGTATCAGTTTGTGCTCCCAAAAGGTACAGCATAGTCCTGAACGAAAGGTCTTGGTTTCAAGGGGCTCTTGAAACAGGAAAAAAACTCATTGAATCGAGCGCTTTCACAATTTATTGCTTGGCATAATTTAACAGCTTGAATACTATGCATGTTTTTTACAAATAGTTGCTAACCCAAACATAATTAACCCAAAATGTCACCGGTTTTAAATTCGGATCCTTACATTTTTAGTATCATTTGACAGAGCTTGTCAGAAAAAAGGTCACTCCATCCGCATGCGATTTCAAAAAACGCAAACCTTGTTTAGCCTTGCTCTTCGCTCAGCCGACAACCGGCTTTTTCGCTCGGTCGGTTCATTGATTGACTCGAGACCGTTTACTCTTTAAAAACTCTATACGTCTGTGTCTTAAAATTGATATAAGTCCTTGTGCGTGGACTTAAATCTCGCTTAATTTCCGCAACCTGACTCAAAAAAGAGCATTCATTTAACAAAAACATTCTCCTTTTAGAACAAGTTTTCAATAAATTAAAAGGCAGTACCCGGAAATTTTGAGAAAATTATTTTCCTCGCGAATGATCCATTTCAAAAATAAAGCTTTCATTGCCACAAACTGAGCGACTGTTTGTTTTTTATAGGTTTTTAAATCTCAAACTATAGACTTTACCTTCTTTGTTTGTTGATTAATTTCTATGTTCTGTTGTTGATGGTCAGTAGTCTAGCAACAACGATAAATCCGAGCAGTTGCTGTTCAGATACCGAGCAATGCACCTCATTCTCATCGGTTGAGCATACTTTGCGGGCTTTGGCATTTAGTAAGGCTGCTCTGAATGATTTCCATATATTCATAGACCGCTTTGAGATTAAGGTATAAAAAAAAACCCACATTGTACGTATGCGGGCTTTGTTTTAAGTGATTAACAATTAGCCTGACACTGTTATTAATCCGCTGACCCGAGTTAGCACTTATTCACATTCCATTCTAGTAAGTGCGTTTCGTAACAAAAGGCAAGTTCCGTGGAAATTGTATGGAATACATTTGTTGTTTTTTTATATTGCTTTTGGTTGGTTTTTTCATGAAATTCCCGATTGCGTGACCCTAATGTTTTAGATTTCCAAACCTTCCATTCAATGTTACATCTAAGTTTGCTTTAGTGAAATCCGAAAATATAACCAAATTTATCCGCTTGTCGATCGAAATATGTATGTGTGCTGTGTTGGCTTCTCAAGTTCACTTTGTGTGAATTCCCAATTGCTGAAACAGCAACGCTTCTCTCCCCAAAATATGCAGATACAATGGCCAACGCCAATTGTCTTTTTCAGGGATCGGTTACCAGTGCGACGGATGCGATCGGTCGTTCGAATATCTCAAGGAGTTGCGCAGACATCGTCGTACCCACAAAGAGCTGTTTTACAAATGCGAATTCTGTCCACGGTCGTTTCTTCACTTTAAGATTTTTCGTGGTAAAGTCTCCAGGCTACATGAGGTGATGCCAATGTTGTTGAATTTGATTTAAAAATATTTTGATTTCTTTAATTTTTCAATACAAATACTGATAACAAATTCAAATTCAACAATATTGGTAGCACTGTCTTCCAGATTGGATATTATATATGTAGGTGATGATGTATATATTATAGGGCTTGACTGATAATATGGCTGAATTTGTTTATGCATGGCCTAGGCTGACATGCACCTAATATGCATTCATATATATAGATATCCATTTTACTTACCAAAAAAAACAAAGCATTAATATATGTTTTTTTATATTCTCTTTAGCACACATGAACTCCCATTTGCCACTGGGAGTGTTTCTCAACGAGGAGACCATAGTTAAGACCGCCAGCAGCATCAGCAACAGCACAAACAACCACAACAATAACAATAACAACAACAACAGCATCCTTAGTAGCGATAAGCTAGAAAATCCACCAACACCCATCGAGGAGACAGCCCCCATGAGCAACAATAGCGCGTACAACGTCCAAAGCCCAGATGAATACCCCAATTCGGTGGAGAGCAGTGCTGCCACCACCAGTGTGGCTCTGGAAACGATTGATCCGACGCCATAACAAAAACTCCCAACGACGACGACCTATCATTTGGTGTGCAACACATTATTGGTTGCAAATCAACAACGACCGACAACAATCTTGCCAATTAGAGCGATGACGCCTTCCTACAATATTGTCATTTTTAATGGCAGACAGCTTCCATTCATTCTTCTTCCCATCGGAGCCAACCAAGCCCAGCATCTCTCGGACGAGAGGAACCAGCAGACTGCATCGAATGCAATGCGATATTGCACTTAACAATTTAGCGACTAAGCCACAAGTACACTCCCTCAGACTAAACAGAACTTAAGGCTAAACGTGTATTTAGTCCATAAGTTAGATAGAATTTAGGCGTTCATGCAATGAAACCAACAACAAACAACAAAACAACCAACCAATGGAAACAAATAAGCAACAAGTTAACTTTAGGCTAAAAAACATATTTACATAATATACAAATATTTTGTGACTTTCGTTCCCAGTTGAACTTATTATGTTTAAACAAAAGAAAAAAAAGAAAAGAGCAAGAAATGAAAAAATGAACACAAAAGTTCGTTAGTAACTAAGACAAGCTAGCATTAAACAAGTACCAACAGCACTTAAACGTTTACTTGTTACCAATTTTGGTACAGACCCTTAAAATTACGACACACTAAGACTTGAAAGTCGGCTCTCAAGACCAATTTAGTTCCATTTTATTGTTTAAATAAACGTAAATTCCTTCTCTCTCTCTTTATTTATAAACTATATGTAATAAACAATGTATGCTCTTAGTAGTGCTGCGATCCAACGATAATAACAAAGATGTTCGCCCCCTCGGTTCCTTAGTAGCTCTAAAACATTTATTTTATATATATCGGTGGTCGACCCTAATCGTAGTACCAGTCCAGGAAGAGCAGGGAGAACGACATGACCAGCAGGAAGAAGAGGGACCACACGCGGAGACCTGCATTCCGTTGAGTGGCCTGACGGATCTGCTCATTGGCATCCTTGACGTTCTCGGTGGTTCCGACGACGGCACTGACAATCCGCTCAATGTTGTGCTGCTGCATAGCGACCTACGAGAAAGAATAGATTTTTTAAAAGGATTCTAAATGGAATAATAACTATAGTTGTGCACTTTCTAAACTGGTCTATTATCTTATATATTATATACATATATATATATATATATATTATATATTGGTGTATTTGTCAAATTTAAACTATTTCAATTACGAATTATTAATCAGGACTTAAAGCCAGAACAATAACTCTACTTACTCCCCCCAAAAAAATGGTTTAACTAGCCGAATCTCAATTCATTGAATTTTATGTGACGAGATAGATAGCTAGATAGCCACTAAGCTTACCGAAATTTGGATTTGAACAATACAATAATACAATAACCCGTTTAATTGGGACAATTTAACTAGTCTTTGGATTATTTTAATGGTTGGGGAATGTTGTAGACCGCTTACCTTCTCGGTGAAGATGTCCTGCAGCTGGGCAATGTCCACAACGTTCTTTTCTATCTGCTCTACCTCCTCGGACACGCCTTGCAGGAAGTTGTAAATGTGCACGTTCTCTGCCTCAAACAGTTGCATATCCTCAGCACTGAGGGGATCCTCGTCGTCGGCCTCTTGCTGGTTTGCTGACTTTTGCAGTTCCTCGTCCAATGCCACCTTGGCAGATGAATCGGAGCTCATGGCCCCTCTGTTGGGTCTGCTGCGCTTACGCTGTCTTGGTTTGTGCTGGCTAACCTCCGGAGTCCACTTCTTCTCCTTACCCTGCCCATCGTGGTGGTCCTGCTCTACAATCTCCTCTTCCTCATCATCGTCCCATTCGTCCCAGCCTTCGTTGTTCCAGTCGTTGTCGGCGGACTCCTCCGCCTCGCCGTTTGTCGAGGGCGACGATAACACCCCATTGGGTTTGTCGTCGTCATTGCTGCTCTGCTGGCGCCTGCCGAGCTTGCCACTATTGCTGCCCGCCGGCCGCACTGGTATCTTCTTCTTGTCTGCCGCCAGCTTCAGCAGTCTGTAGGTTTCTAGCTCGTGCTGCACCCGGTACTTCTTCTGGTCCAAGTAGATCTGTTCGACGCTGTGCAGATAGCTGACCAGCAGGTCCAGCACGGCATCGATGTGCTGGCGCTCTTGCGGCCTCCGCTTCGCCGCTTTCCAGTCGCTGCGCATCTTGGCCAGGTGCTGCGTGTAGAAGGTAACGAATTTCTCCGACTCGCGGTCGATCAGGTCCCGCTGGGCGTCGGTCATGTGGGTGGCGCTCTTCAGATGCTGCCCGATCTTCATGTAGGCGGTTCGGTTCTCGATCAGCACATTCCGCAGGGAGGTGATCTTGTTGCAGACCTCCTTGGCATTCCTGGCGAAGTCATCCTTTGGAAGCGATGTTGTTTTTGAGGGTGCGGCTGGTGCCGGGGCGGTCGGCTTGCCGGCTGTCTTCCGCTGCAGGCGGACAGTCATTACACTGGCCTTGAAGGTCTGGGTGATGTCCATATTACTAAATTTATTATTAAATTTAAACTATTTAACTTTTAAATCCACATCATCGGTTCGGTCCAGAGCAGTGTGACCGTACGGAATTAGATGAAACCTGTGGCAGCGTTGCCAGATTGTTGGTTTATTACCTTCCACTTTAAATTTCCATTAAGTGATGTTAAACTTTCTATTGTATTATAGTATTATTTATTTCGTTCGATTTACTTTGCTTGATGTTCTTTGAATTAAATGCATCCCACTATACGCCAGTTTTAAGTAATTTCTGTTAGCAATTCAAACTCTGGCAACGCTTCGGCCGCTAACTTCTGATATCGATTACTTTTCAGTGTTGGATAAGGGATTAAATATACCCGGACTTTTTAAAGTAATAAAAAAACGAATAAACCATTTTAATGACTAGGGTTTTATTGAAAATATACAATGTGCATACATGGGTAGGCCTATCCAATATATGCAATTAAATTCCATTCCTTATTATTTAATATTTCTGTATATTATCATTCCTTTTATATTGTTTTTTTATACTTTTTACATAAAAATGCACTTTGGTCGCCTGGAAAACAAATCGTTTGCACACAACTACTAGCACTTAATTATAAAAAACTTAATGGTAATTTTCCTACGCACAGTTTTTTCCTTGCGAAAACCAAGCACAAAAAAAGTCAGACAAATTAGTTACATAATACATTACGCATAATAACAATATTAAACATTAGGCATTACACTTAGTTCACAGCAGTGTGCACGCTGGCTTGGGCGAGGACTTTGGTTTCCGATCCACGGCACGGACGGCTTCCTCAAAGACCTGCTGCAGGTTCTGTTTCTTCTTCGCCGAGCATTCCACCAGGTTGGAGGCATGGATCTCCTTGCGCAGTCGCTTGCCCTCCTGAAAAATAGACCAGAAAGATATTAGTATCTTGTAGAAGCATTAAAATAACTAAAAAACCTCACCTGCGTGGTCACAAACTTCTCCGAATTGGGAATCCTTAGATCCAGCTTGGTGCCCACCAGCACCACAGGCACATTGTTGGAGAAGTGACGGATCTCGGGCCACCACTTGCTCTTGATGTTATCAAACGAGGTGCGACTGCTGATCGAATAGCACAACAGAAAACAGTTGGTCTGCGAAGGAACACACAAAATCGATTAGAATATTAAAAATAAATTGGTAAGATAAAAAGTTTCACTCACATTTGGATAGCTCAGAGGCCGCAGTCTTTCGTAGTCCTCCTGGCCGGCAGTGTCCCAGAGGGTCAGATTGTACTCGCGATCGTCGACGGATATGTTGCAGGCATGATTGTCGAACACTGTGGGTATATACTCCTCGGGAAACTCGTTCTGGGTATAGGTTATCAGCATGCAAGTCTTGCCCACCATGCCGTCGCCTACAATGGTTATTTTCAGCGGGCGCGGGCTCCGCGACATGTTCGTCGTCGTCATTCCCGATTAGGTCTTTGTTGTGAAACTGCAAAGAGGGGCAGAACGAAGAATAAAGGCGTCAATTTGGCTGCTGGCTTGACAGTTTCAGTTCCGCGAGAGATTGCGTTGCGCCATTTGGCGGCAGATGTTGCAGCTCTGTGTTTATCTTGCCGCACCCACACTTTCATCCTGTGGCTGTGGTAACCGGAAATCTCCGGACCAACCCCCTTAGTTATTCCCATACATTTTGTATATTCAGCATTAATATATTTAATATTGTTCATCACCATAAGCCAGAAGGCACAATGTTCAACAAAATACTCCTTTTATTGCACATAATACAAGAATGCGGCTTGGGTAAATAGTAAGACTTCACGGAAGCGTTGCTAAACGAATTAATACAATATGTAAACGTTCCAGAAATCGAATGTAACCGATGAGAAATTGCTAATTGCACTCTTGAGTACTTAAAAAAATAACAAAACAGTTTTGAAATTCCGTTGAATTATTTTAATACAACAGTAATGCTGGCAAAATAATGCAGAGAAAGAAATAATAAACAAACTAGGCAGTATTCAAAATGAAAGCTTTTTAAACCCAAAAGCAAACCATTCCCAAAGAGAAATAGTGGGTTAAGAGACTTCAGTTTGGACCTGTTAATAATGACAGACCCATACCACACTTGAACTTCAAAAAAGGGTTTAATCTAATCAACAAATACAACAATAAAAAAGGTCAATAAAACAAAATACTTGAGGCAATTTTAGCTTTTATGAGGCCAATTGTAAAGGGAACTCAACGGAGCTTCAATTGATTCTGCGAAATCTCTAATGAAAATAAATGTGCTTTTAAGGCGTTTCGCTCGCTTATATAACAATTAAATAAAGCCTGGCTAAAACTAATAGACTTTCACCAGCCCAGTGACAAAAAACAAGCCAAAACAAAACCGCATTTCGTTTCATAAATTTTTCTTTTTAATTAAAACTGGTTTCGTCGCTTGGTTTCCAGTTGACCCAAAACATAAACTAGATTTCCCTGCCAGCCTCCGCCAAAACACACACAACGAAATCCAAAATCGAAATCAAAAGACTTTTGCCCGATTTACATAAAAGTATCCGTTAGTTATTTTGTGACTGAGACTGAGGGATTCTGGTGGTCTCCTCCGCTTACGCAGAAAACTCATACGAATTCCAGGAAATATACGCTGTCTTGTGGTTATGACTCATCCGCTGGCACTTGTTGGAATCTCGCCGAGAGGCACATTCATAGTTGATTTAATTACAAATCCGAGTTGTGGAGGCTTCTAATATTAAAAGATCTAGACCACATCTACGTGTGGCGGTGACTCATCCGCATAGAAGGGTTTTGGGGCCAGCCCACACATTATTTCATATTTAAGCACCGCCCCAACTGCATCTCTGATGGTTCAGAAATAAAGAAAACAAAAAAAAAAAGAAGGAAAATCGAAACCGGTTCCATTGTGACATTCATCAGCGATTTACCGGTTGAGGGGAATGCGTTTTTTAAACTTTGGTGTTGTAACCAATAAACCAACCATAAATCGATTGTTAAAAGAGTTATCAGTTTGGTTATCGCTTGCAAAGCAAATAAATCGATTAAAAAGAGGGGTAGATAGAAAGGGGAAGTTGAGTCCTTCTATATAACCCCTATTGCTGGTCTCAAAACTTTTGAAATTCGGAAACTAATAGAGTAAATATTATTTCCTAAAAATAGATTGCCAACTTGACATCGAATCTCGAATTCATTTCCATATGAAGCTTGGGGTGGCATGCGTGAGTAATTATCATAAAACGCTTTATTGGCACGCGATCTACAGATGTTGAACTTTGACTGGGAGCACTTTGGTGCTTCGGTCAGCACAATTAAGTCTAATCATTAAGACAAGAGGGTCGCTCTTAGGGGTTAAGTGCTACTCGCTTTGAGTTTTTATATTTTCTGTTCTATTTTTTGCACTGCAACCATAAAATTTCATTCCTTATACATTGGATTAACGGAAAATATAATCACAGAACACGTTTTTGCATAAATTAGTTTTCAATTTTGATAGAATGACGTTACCATTCACTTGGAATCGGATGAGATCGTGCCTGAAAAAGTGGCAAAAATAGCAGCGGTTTTTCTGTTGCTGTTGTTATTGGCCAAATTAGTAAACACACCAAAGCTGGCTATTAGGTAGCCACCAAAAATACAAAAAACAACAAACTTGGGCCGGAGAGGAGCAGAAACAAAACTAAATAAACAGCACAAAATTTGCCTTTTGTTTTGGCCTCTTTGGACGCATTTTAAATTATTATAAACAAACAGCTCTCGGCGGGTTCTGTTTTAGTGACTACGGAAAGGTGCAAATAAATAAGTCTCAATGCTGCCGAATTTGTGGCTATTTATACAAACAGCTGATTAACCATTAAGGAGGACTACTCCAGGTGAATGAGCGGAAAAATGCCATTATGTAAACTTTTGTCGATTGAAAAACAGGTGTAGGAACACCTGAAAATTTTCCAGTGCTTCTGCAAGTGCCAAGTGTCCTGTCCGAGGGAGTGGCAAAGCATAAGAAGCTGATTATCAAGAGGGTAGAATCCTCAGTGGAGCTGATATCAAGCTCTCCCTGTTCGTAATTAATACTCGTAATAAATTATTTAAACATAATTGCTGTCGCCCTTAATGCACTCTCTCTCTCCGTTGTGAAACATGAATATATGAAGTGCACGAAGCACAGAAGTCCATGAACATTTTCCGGCTCTTTGTTATCTGCTGCTTCGGTTGGCGGTTGGCCTCTTGTAAACTTTTCATATCAAGTTACGTACTTGTTGTTCTCGGAACACTTGCCACATTTCACACTCTCCTCTGTCTGCCTTTTCTTTTCGAAAGATTTCCCAAGATTCCGAAAGGTCTGAAGCTTTTATTGGACTATTGAACGAGACACTGCTGCAGATGTGATTGATGTGCAATTCCAGTTCAGCCTTTGTGAGGCTGCTTATCAGCTCGAACTTTTAATAAATGGATGCATCACTTCTCAGTTCATGTCCTCCATAAATAAGTAGTTTCACAACGAGTAAGTTAGTTATGTTTAACCCTCGGACCCGGACCAATTGTGATTTATATACTCGGGCCACTCATTGGAATAATCAGAATTCAGAAACGATTTAAAATAGGATTTCCGTAACATAATAACAGGGCCACCGAGGAGACTCATTCTTGATTGACGTCAGTGGAGATTAAGCCACATTTCTGTGGAGTCGAAGATAAAAAAAAAAGCTCCCGGCAAGGAGATTGCTTCGTCAAACATGGGTTCTCCATTGCATAAGTCGAAAATACACTCTAACTTTTAGCAGAGAAATTAGCATTCATTAGAATCTCTAACGAGTGGTTCCGAAGTGCCGCCAGGATCCATAAAACTAATCTTTTATATAGCTAAATTTCTATATAATAGCTCTGAGCTCTTCCTCTTTTTGCGAAAAAATTATTATACGAATTTGGAGCTTGTGTGTGTGTTTACCTTTTATGGCTTCTCGCATGGGTTTTCGTATTTAATAAACTGATTAGATAAGATAGATGTAGGTGAGCGCAAAGCGTACATAGGGAATTGGACTTGAAAGAGCTACGACGGAGCGATAAGAGGAACCATGGCGAAACCTGTGCTTTTTTTTACCTGGTGTTCATCGGTCAGAAAAAATAATGGCGAATCCAGAATCAAACGGATTGGGGCAGATTGCATTGGCACACGCTCCCAATTAGTTCAATTAATTGAGGTTAATGCGGTATACATATATTTATTGGGCTATAGGTCGCAATGAATTGATTGCTGAAATAATGACGATTGGGGTCTGGTTTCAGGTTTGTTGCTGGGATGGGTTTTGGGGGAATCTTCACGTACTCAGTTTCCTGTGATGATGGCCTTTAAATGGCCGTGTGTAACCATATAATTGTTTGTCAACTAAAAATGGTATCGAACCCATTAAGGTGCCATAGGCCCAGACGAGAATCGAGAATATAATCGAATCGAGAATATATCAATCTACCAGAGAGCAAGAAATTGTGAGAGAGAGCAGCTGTGGGGATCGTAAGCTGTTTGGCATTCCAGAGCTGGGACCGAGAGTGAGAGAGGGTGACGTGAGCGCCGTACAAAGTGACTCAGGTGATAAACGAAGCGATCGCAATACCTTTCTGGCCAAAAGAGTTCACGCTGGCCCGCCCCCCTCCTACCTGACTGATCTATGCTGCTAACAGTGTTTACACCAAATATACTCATGCTTTTAGCCACTAAATTCACTCGAGAAACACAAGGTCACTTCACAGCCAATTCGGCAGTTCAATAGTCGGCTGCATTCGGGCGTCCGAAGTGGCGTATACTTGTTAACTTTGCACAGGCACGTACTTATAGATACGACGAACGGCTCGCACTCGTACTCGGACTCCTACAACTGCCTTAGTATCCGCACTTTTATTGTTAGTTGCAATATTCAATCGGGCGACACGTCTGGAGATATGACGTGCGAATCGATCGCAGAGAGCTGGAGATTACACGTACTCCGGAGTCCGGACAACAGGCGAAGGCGATATTGAATATAGTATGTATATGTACCGGATAAACGAACGACCACAACCGATCGCTGGCGATGTCGTCGAACAACTGAGTTCAGAGCAGCAGAGCAGCCAGAGCCGTCGTCGTCGTCGCTACAGTTCGTGTATCTGACGGATACCCAAAAGAGCGCTCGAAGAGAGCGTTTCGGTCGCTATTCTTTCACACTGCGTCTCTCTCTGTTCACCCTTATCAGCTGGTCCGTCGCCTCTTGATAAGGAGTCCCTCCTTCGAGAATGGCAAGTGTCAAGAGAACCCATAAGGGGATTAAAAGATTTCCCGAGATTGGCTCACATTTATCGCAATTTTTGCTCTTAACTGAAAAAGAAACTTATGAAATGTATGAAAATAAAGAAACAGAGATTGTTTGAGCATAAAGAAAATATGTCTCAGAGAAAATACAAGTTACAAAAATTATTAACTACAATATTTACTGAATTATTGCTACACTTAATTCTTCTTATTACTTATTAAAAGATTTCCCGAATTTGGCTCACATTTATCGTAATTTTTGCTCTTAACTTAAAAAGAAACTTATGAAATGTATAAAAAAAAACACAACTAAAAAACAGAGATTTGTTATTATGGTGTTCGAGCATAAAGAAAAAATATGTCAGAGAAAATACAAGTTAAAAAAATTTTAAGTTACAATATTTACTGAATTATTTCTACAATTAATTCTGCTTATTACTTAATAAAAGATTTCCCGAGATTGACTCACATTTATCGCAAAAAGAACCTATTAAATGCATGAAATATTATTATTATTATTATTAATATTGTGTGAGCATAAAAATAAAAGAAAAAATACCTGAGAAATAATAAAAGTTTACAAAATTATAATAATATTATAATATATAAATTATAAACTTCAATATTAACTAAATTAATTCTACTATTAATTCTGCTTATTACTTGACTCAACCTAATTATAAAGTTGTGCTTGTTCTTATTGATATTTATTTTGTATTAAACAATTCACATTAATTTATTAATTTTAATTGGGATTGCTGTTATGCTTTAGTTTTTATTGGCTTAAAAGAGAATAATATGGAACTAAATTTTTAAAGGAATTTAATTTGTATTTAATTTTAACAATTTTAATTATCTTAAAGTTGAAAGTCTTGAGAAACTGACAAATTCAGTACGCAGAAAACTAAGCTCTTAAATTCTTGGAAAACCGATTAGACGCTCAACTAAACTTTGCCTGCAAGTGTGTACTTAATCCAAATCCACCCGCGTAATCTCCATTGTGGCTACAGGCGGAGCTCAGCATATATCTGGCTTTAGCCATTAATCAACGGCATTCGCCAGTGCGTGTTGCCCAAAGCCGAGGCGTTGTAACGGTAATTAGAGCTAAGACCCCTTTTAGGGGCAAGTCCAAAAACGACCACGGGCAAGTAACATGGTGAGTGAGTTCAATTAACCGTCACGTTGATGGAGCATTACATTAATTAAAATTACACTCTGTGCACTGGCTGGCGCTCTTTAAAAGGAATAAAGGTCAAGTGATAAAGGCTGCGGCAAAGCAAAGAGAAGCGCCGAAAAATTATTATTATTAATAAATATGAGTGTGTGCAGCAGCAGCAGTGCCAATTAGGGACAGATACTTATGTCTCGGCACATGAGCAACATGTGTGTTCCTGCCCCGTTTATCCAAAAAAAAACATATACATTTATCCAACTGAAAAGGAGGAAGGGAGATAGGAGTAGTGCCCCTGAAATGGTAGCAGGTGCGGCCGCAGGAGCACTCGAAAAACAATTCAATCTAGCTGGGAAAATGGTCCGACTCTCAAGGTCGAAGGGTGCTTCCTCGCGGTGCTGTGCCTCCTCCCTCTGGCAAAGAATCAAATTCGCCCAGGGGTTGGGGGTTGGCGATCAAGAATAGCACAGAGGCAGCAGCAGGCGACAAAAGATAATATTGCATTGCGTTTCCATTTCCCGTTTCCGGTCGGGTTTTGCCTGCCAGCTGAGCTGAGTACGGATCGTACAGATCGTACGGATCGTACGGATCGGATCGAAGCGAGGCGAGGCGGAGGGGGCGGGAGTGCACGGGTGCTATTTCTGAACAGCACTCATATATTATATCTTATCTGGTACGTACGGCGTCTGCAGCAGCGAATCATGAGGGTGAGGGCGAGCTCAGCGAGTGACAAAAACAAATATTACGAGCTCCAATAACAATAACGTGCCAAGCTAGAAGTGTTCACAAATCAAATGTGTTTTATTAAAAGTAATTGCTGTTGCGAGCAAATAATAATTAAATTATAAACTTTTTGTTCTTTTTAGTCAATAATTCTGTATTTTTAATTTCATTGTAACATGTTTAATATTTTAATAATTAAAAAAAGTTTTCTATTTCCCAATAAATAACGCTCTAAGCTCTTTTATTTTGTTAAAAATTTTAATTTAAAGAAATTATTATTTTCTTACATGGAAAAATCACTACATTTTAAAAGACAATATTTGTATTTAAAAAAAATATCAACATATTTGCCGACTTCCCAGACATCAGCAAGCTAAATTATTTAATAGATTTAAATTGTTTTGCAGAAAAAAAATAGTTTAAATTTTTTAAATAAAACTAATCGATTAAAACAAAATTATTCGATATCGACTATTTTGAGTCCATCTCTACTTGGTCTAGGAAATATCGAGCCCAAACGAAATCGATATATCGATATAAGCATCTCAACAATAATTTTTGTAAAATATTTAAATAATATTTTTGACACGAAAGTAATCTAAGCTTTTCCCTTCATTTGAGTCACAGCGCCCTGAAGCCCAAAAATATAAAATACTTGTAATAGAAAGGAAATTTAAAATATCCGCTGAAGAAATATCGCGACTTCTTGCATTTTCATAATATCGATAGACCGCTGTTTTAATAGATTTCTGACAACCCTAGCTACAATTTGTGTATAAAATAAAAAACAACAATTATGCCTGAAAGCGACGTGACTAAAATGAAGGTATGTGATTAAGAGTAATCAAGCGATTGTATGTGACTTGGAATACCTTCCCTAGGTGGCAGACTTGAAGCGCGAGCTGAAGCTCCGCGGCCTCGCCGTGAACGGCAACAAGACGGAGCTGCAGGACCGCCTGCAGACGGCGCTACTGGAGGGAGACATTTCTCTGGACGACTCGGCCATAGCTGATGCCATTGACGACGACGATGTGTCCCTAACCGACGAGGATGAGCACAAGCTGCTGGGCGTCGAGCATGACGACGTCGAGGACGAGCTGCTCAAGAGTCCAGTTAGCACTCCAACCACTGTTTCCGTGCCCGATTTGCTGGCGGAGAAGGAGGAGACTTCCAGCTCGGCTCCGGCTGGAACAGCTGCTCCGCCGGCAAAGAAAATTGTGCTCAAGCGAAACAATTCCCTAACAGTCACAGGCACTGCGACAAGCTCTAGCACAACGACTTCCAAGGAGAACGAAGCACCCACCGCAACTACTGGCAACGACACTTCCGCAGAGACACCGATCAAAAAGCACAAACCTATCGTGGTAGGACCAAGGACCGATGGCGAAAAGTCGTCGGCAGACAAGAAACTCAGCGAGTTGACCGCTCAAGAGCGATTGGAGCTGCGGGCCAAGAAGTTCGGCATCACGCCAGTCCCAGCCGCTGCAGCTACAACTGCGTCGCCGGCAGCGTCGGTCAACAAATCATCGAGCGCCTCCATAACGGCCAACAAGGGCAACAAGGAGACGGACGAGCAGCAGAAGGAGGCCCTCAAACGTCGCGCCGAACGCTTCGGATGCGTGGTTCCCGACAAAACCCCCAAGGCGGCGGCCGATGAACGGTTGCAGAAGCGGAAGGAGCGATTCGGAGCTACAGCTGGAGCTCAGGCCGCACCAGCGACGTCTGCCACAACGGAATCAAAGGACGTATGGTCGGAGAAGGCGCGCGCACGATTGGAAAGATTCAAAACCACTTCGGCTGCCGCTACCGTTGAAACCACCAAATAGAATCACCAGAAACTAATTACGTAGACAAGCAGAATCATAATTGTACATCATTTCTTTCGCCAATGAGAGATATTTTCAATCATTCAATCATATATGTAACCCCCGGAGCCACTAATGCTTGTAGCAATTAAGCAAATGTTTAATAAACGTACATTTCAATACTAGGCAACGTAAGCTTCTTGGATTTCACATGGTTTTTATTGGCTTTAATTCAATGGCTTAAAAATAACTCGATTTTCGTCTTCAAAAATGTTTATGGATCTTGGTCTTGGGGTTTTTTGTTATGGTTTTTGGAACGTCAATAATCATAATATTAGCTTGTATAATAATATGCAGATGTTTATATAAAAGTTACACAATACATGTGGGTTTGTCGTAGATGCGGTGGATGCCAGCGATTTCGGTATTGCGCGTAAAATAAGGAAAATTCTGTTTGCTGCTCATCTGGGGCTTCTCCGACTACTGATGAATGAATTTTGAAACATAATGAAGTGACTTAAAAGTAAGTTACTTTAATGTTGCGACCATCCAGACGGGAACCATCCATTAGCGCTGCAAAGAAAGCCAGAGATCAATCAGTATGTTTGGTAAGGAGAATCACAAGTGTTACAAACCTATTGCTAGCTCGGCATCACGCTCCTTGAAGAAGCGCACCACGCCCACATCGTTGCCACGGATTTCGGCAAACTTGACGTCGCCGATCTCACGGAACTTGTCGCGCAACGTTTGCCAGGTGCAGCTCATGGGAACGTTCTTGATGATAATCGTGTCCGATTTGCGAGCGCCGCCTCCAACATTGCCGGAGCCTACGTTCGAGTTGCCTACATTATTGCCGCCTCCATAGATGTCCAGTTGATTGACCGAGTTGTAGTCATTGTTGTCCAATTGGTTGCCACCGCCGCCGCCTCCATTGCCACCACCGACACCGGAGCTACTGTAGGCATTGTAGCCCACGTTGCCGCCAGAGACTCCGCCCCCACCGCTATAGTTACCGCCCGAGCTGTAGTTATTGCCGCCTCCGGTACCGCCGCTGCTGTAGTTGTTAGACAGGCCAACGTTGCTGCTGGCCAGAGAGTCGTCGTTGCCGCCCGAGTTGCCAAGGTTAAGACCAAGGTTGCTTAGCGACGAGGTAAGCAGTGGGTTGCTTAAGCCTGCTCCCTGGCTTCCCAGGTTACCGACGACAGCCGCCAGCAGGCTGGGATTAAGATTGTTCAAGTTCAATCCACCGGCGCCAGAATTGTTGCCCAAACTGGGCTTCTGCACCGGAGCCACAGGTGATGGTTGCACCGCTGAATTGTTGCCGAACATCACACCGGTTAGGTTGCTCAACAGATTGGTAGCGTTGCTAACGGCGCCGCCGCCTCCCTGGCCAGCAGCCACTGCTCCGAGCTGACCACCTTGCTGGACACCGCCGAGCAGCTGGCCCTGGTTCTGACCTCCGTTGGGTAGGTTGTGGGCCACGTCCTTCAGTGGCTCTCCGTTTGGTCCCAGTCCGATACCCACACCACCCAAGCCCTCGGGAAGCTTCAGTCCCTCGTTCTTGTCTGGAATGCGGTCCAGACGCACAGTCATACGTCTATCGAAGAGCATCTGGCGATCCAACATAGATATGGCCTGCACGGCCTCCACGGGATGGTCGTATTCAATTACAGCAAAGCCACGACTATGGCCCTCCTTGTCCAGAGAAAGATCTACGCTCTGCACCTTGCCGGCCAGCTTGAATACCTGCTTGAGCTTCTTGTTATCCACCTTGTAGTCCAGCTGCAGGGAGTTGAAAAGAGAAATTAGTGGGGGTGAAATTTCGATGGCTTTGCCACTGAAATGGTTTCAAGAGGTGGTGGTGACCAGGCTGAATCGTCCCGCTGTCCTTGGCAAAACCATGCTGCTTGCTAAGCTATGATGGCGATAAATGATGAGAATCCCGGAGAATCAATCCGTCCGCATGAGTAGAAACCGAAAACCATAGCCCAAGATGACGCCGACGTCCTAAAGCTGTAACTGCTTCATATTTATAACCCATTGCCCAGGAGTGCTAAGTAGTATTCGCGGATTCAACTTGTTTCGGGGAGTGTAAAAATGTTAAGGACACTGCAACCAACCAGAATGACAAACGAGCGAGTCGGGAAACCATCAAATTCGTTGCTGCCGAAGACGCTTGCGTAGGTATCAAAACCAAGTAAACCAAATAAAAATAATACGGATTAAGAATGCTGATTTTGAATGTCACGCGGATGTAAGCGAACCCAAATCCCACACGAAGCCACAACATTTAATTAGGAAGAATTCTGCTGGTCTGGTTTCAAAGTATTTTATAAGCAATACAAATTGACATGTCGTTTCATTTCTGTAAACCTTAAAGGTGGGACAAACAAACTCTATGGCCAAAGGAACCCAAGGGAAAGGATTGTTGAGGATGCAGTCAATATTCCAACTAAGACTAGTAAACAGAGAAAGACAGAGAGAGAGCGTCCAGAGGGTGTGATCATCTACTTGGGTTATAAATACGAAACAGAGCCCCCATAAGTAAAGTGTAAAACGCAGCAGCATATTGGTACTTCGGTCCCGTCCAGTTGAATAGTATTACATAGGATTATTGGATTTTTATATTACAATATACTCACATTAGCAACAAAAACCTTATTATGCAAAGGTCCACTTATGCCAAGACTCTCCAAAAACGAAGCGGAAAGCCCATACAAATTGTAATTCGACGAATTATTATAATCATTTGACATCATGTTAAAATTATTACGCCCAGATCTAGAAAAAGAGAAGCCAAATTCCAGAGAAACAATAACAAATAGCAGAGGTGGGTAAGCTTCAGCTACGACGGAGTAGGATGCCAAGTGAGCCGCAGGATCTTAATATTTTTAACCTTTTGTTGAAGTGCTTACTCTCGATCTATACTCGCAGTTTAAAATCTGTGTAAAAGTGTGTTCCAAGTGACAAAGTTGCTACAAAAATCACATTCTTATCGCAGTCATAAATTCTTCATAGATTTTCCAGCATCCTAAATATAAATATTACGAATATATCCTTGACTTTATCACGCCTAATTCGAATGACATCAACTTATGATCGAAACCTCATCACCTTAAAACTTTAAAGTCGATTAGTAAAATCCGAAGTCGGCTTAAAATCCAGAGCATAGTTTGCTGGTAAGATCATTCATCGTAGCCTAAACGCTTATAGTTAAGAATTAATATAAAGAACTGCAAATACAAAAACGGCATTTAACATTAAATAAATAACTATATATCTGGCTACTATTTCTGTGTTACAATCTTCTGATTCCTAGCGAATAAATACAAGCACTTCGTAGGGAACTTTTCAGCCTATATACCATTTGGTTAGTATCTCAAAAATTGTCTTAAAAAATCATCCGCATCTGTAAATTTTTTGGAAGACAAGCCGCTTAACTTCAATCACTTTTCAGCTAAAACTCGACGTACATGGAAATCCAATTAAATAAAAGAACTCGACTCTAGGATGATAAATACATAAACGGCCACAGCAAACAGATTTTCACTCCTACATTCGATTCCTTAACGTATTCCTGGTTAACATACATACATATTTGGAGGTATCTCAAGATGAATTATTCAGTTTCATTAAGAAAACGAAACGGTAGATACGCATATTATTAAAACACCACTGCCAGCTGAGAAGTTTGTGAAAATTGTGTGATATATGCGGCCTACGAACTCTGCTTTCCTGCTCCACAACATCAAAGAAGACACAATAGAGGCGCTATAGCATAGGGGTACTCACAATCTGTCATCGTCACGGCGGGAGAATCCACGATCGCGGTCGTCCATGTGGTCGCGGCCACCGCCGCCGCCACCATTGCCACCTCCACCACCGCCGCCGCCGCCACCATTTCCACCGCCTCCGCCGCCGGCGCCATCACGCACAATCCGGCCATACTGGTCACGCTGCTCGCCATGATCCTCCTTGACGACCAGCTCACGGCCATTGACCTCGTAGCGATTCATCTTTTCCATGGCCTTTTGCACATTCTCCGGATCCTTGAACTCCACAATACCGCAGCCCCGCGCCTTGCCGCTCTCGTCGTGGAACAGCTGCACATACTCGATGGAGCCGACGATGCGACGGAACAGGTCCTTCAGATCCTGCCATCGGTAGTCATACGGAATGTTTGAGATGTACACCCGGCAGTTGCGACGCTCGCGGCTCCGGTCGCGGATATTGTTGTTGCCGCCGCCGCCACCACCTCCACCTCCGCCGTTGCCACCCAGATTTCCACCGGCGTTTCCATTACCGTCGGCGTCTGAGAAACGCGAGCCACGCGCTCCACGTCCACGGCGATCGCGCTCCTTCTCACGGTTCTCCACAGCGACGCCGGCATCCATGTTCATTGTTGACTGAAAAGTGAAAAATGCACCGGAAATTCATGTACTTACGTACCACAAAAAATTGTCTATAGCGGCGTCGGGAAAACAAGATGGCGACCGCATCCACAGTTTTCCATTTACGTGCCGGTCTGCCCGCTTAACTTACCTATTTGCCGTTTAGCTTATTTCACAGCGTTCCAATTCTTTGCGACTCTATTATAGTTATGCAATATATGTGTTTATTGGAGTTTAAATTTCGTAGATCAATAGCACGCACCAGAATTTTTGCAAAGTTGTTCTTAGGGCTGGGAAAACTTCTCAGATTTATATCGGTATTGGATGCAGTATCGGTAAACCGATAGTTACGTTGTTTTTAGCTATTAAATTTCACGAGATTCAGGCCCGTTTCCACTAGGGCAGCATTTTGGAGTTATGCATTTTGAGCCAATAATATTTCTGTCACATTAAAATAAATATAAAATATTTAAAAATTAAATAATGCAATTTTAGAATAAAGGCTATTTATACTTCTTGCAATATTAATGCTGCGTAGTGAACAAGTCACTTTAATGAAATTTCTGGGGCTGCATTAATATCATGGTTTATAAGATACATTTCAAATAGTAGTAGTTTTAGTAGAAATTAATTATATATGTTTTTTTTTATATATTTATTCCCATAACTCACTGAAATTAAATAGAGAATGCACGTTGTTATAAATAATCATTCAACCGCCATTTGATGTATTTTATTTAATTATATAACGAAAGTAAATAAGATTTACCGAGACTGTTAAGCTGAAAAATAGTATTAAAACATAACTGTTAAATAGTACACACAATCGATTTATTTCGTTCCTTTTTGTATGGCAAAAATTAATACAAAAAAATTAAATATTAAATGTATGTATGTATAAAAAGCTTAAAGCAAACTATATAATGTAAATTTAATTGGCTGCTTGTTTTCTCTCCGATTGATCTGTCAGTATGGTATGTTGAAAGAAAGGCCTATATCTCAAAAACTCATGCGAATTACAATTTCTGCATCTTAGCACCACAAAATTGTGTTTAACCGAATATAAATCTGATTTGTTTGTGCGATAATCGCCGTGAGCTTATCGGTTGAGTTTGTTTTTGTTTGTTCTTTTCTATGATGAGCACTAAATGGAATTCTGCTCGTGCGTGCATGTGTGCAGGAAGAGAACGAGCTGACGACGACTCGTTCGAATTTTTAGCTTAGAACCACACAATGGTGATAAGGAGGAGGGTCGGGATGAATCTTTATCTGTTTACATTCGTTTATCTCGGGGTTTAAGCACGGATTATCTTGCAAAGTACAAACAACATTAAATCGACTTCAGGGCTGGTTTTGAAAACAAATGGTTATAGCAGCTGAACCAAGGCAGTTACAACAGTATTCATAGTTTATATGTAGAGGTACATATTAATTTTCGTTTTGCTTCGTTCGTTTTTGTTTGTTTGCTTGTTATTGTTAATACTCTTAAAAGGGCGCCACGCAGCCTTTCAAACGACACAAAACACACACAGTCACAAAATCATTTCGACGTACATAAAACTCTAGTTACTTAAATTAATTACAATTTCGTTCTTTTTATCTGACAATTGCACCGACTAACACGCTCCCACATATCTGTGCGCTCGTGAGTGTGTGTGTGTTCGCTTCGTAAGTGTGCGTGGAGCAGAGAGTCCAAAATGGGCGAACATTTCGATCCCGAGACGATTCACGATCCGCGATCCGATCCGCCGCCACACATACAGACAAACAGGCGACATTTGAGGAAATAAAAAGTGAATAAAACCAATGCAGGGGCCGTTTACAGCATTTTACATTTAAATCTACGATTCGGCTTGTTCATTTTACGGCCCCTCCGTCCCTTGTTGTCCTTGTCTTTGCGGATCTCGCGCACCAGTGTGTAAAATGCATCGTCCACGCCCATGCGCGTCTTCGCGGATGTCTCAATGTATGGAATGCCGTATTGTTTGGCCACCTGGGGGTAATATAAACCATAAATAACAATAAGTAATGACGGATTAAGTTACAAAAATTTATATTTATATTGTAAGGATGTTCCTGGGCTGGAATGAGTCACAATCCTGGCAGTATCACTCACAGAAAAATGTATAAAAACCGAATGATCTTCCAAAAAAGTACTGAAGGTTGTGCATGGCATGTGTTTTCCCTTTACTCACCTCTCTTGCCTGCTCGTTGTTCACGTTCCACGAGGCCAGATCACATTTGTTGCCCACCAGCACCATGGGCACCTCCTCTGCGTCCTTAACCCGCTTGATCTGCTCGCGATAGGTGCCGATATCCTCGAAGGACTTCGCACTGTTTACGGCAAAGACCAGCAAGAAGCCCTCACCGGTGCGCATATACTGATCCCGCATGGCGGAATACTCCTCTTGTCCGGCGGTGTCCAGGATATCCAGTAGGCATGTTTCCCCATCTACAACAGGCAAGCGGGTGTAATGACTGAAGTCATGGAATACGCTCAAGCGCAGAACTCACCTATAACCACTTGCTTGCGGTAGGAGTCCTCGATTGTGGGATCGTACTCGTCCACGAAATGGTTCTGGATTAGCTGGATGGTTAGTGCAGATTTGCCCACGCCGCCGGCACCAACCACGACCAGTTTGTATTCCGTCATTTGGCGTCTGTTTTCGATTGGCCGTAGTCGCAGTCACAGTCGCAGTCTCTCTCGCGATCGAAGTTCCTCACTTGTATGAGCCCGCAGCTGCAGTCTCTTTCCGTGTCCGTGCCTGTATCGATATATGGGTGTGTGTGTGTGTGTGAGTCGGGCTGCAAGTAGAGTAAATTATTAATTAAGATTGATTAAAATAAATTAAACGCATAATTAGGCACGAATTAATGCACTGAGTCACTTCGGCTGGTGCTCACTCACACACGCGCACGGCACGCACACAGACCACAAAGAGATCAATGACTCAAAGTGCTGCAGCCCCCAGGCCATGGTGTATGCATATTAATTCTTCCTGTCTCTCGCGCACAGCCTTCCACAATTTAGTTATTGATTGACTTTAAAGCAATTATGAATTGATAGACATTTGGCCGCTCCTAGCATTGCTTTTAGGGTTTTTCTTTCTTTTTTTTTTGCCTGCCGGGGCTGCACAGATGCGGACCTTCTTTGTTGCTGCCTTCTCGGCTAGCTCCTCCTTGTTTTTCCGCTCCTCTCTCCCTCTCGCTTCACGCCGCAGTTGCTGGGCACGTTTCACTTTCACGATTATTAGTTCGACAAGTGCTAAAGCGGACAAGTGCACGACTTGTAATTAGTGCACGGTAATTGCAATAACAATTTGCGGAGGAAAACAATAAATTCGTATCTAAATTTCTGCAGCTGCTTCTTCTTCTACTTTGTCGCCATTTTGGCTTTGTGTCCTAGAGCTGTCAAAACGACGATAGCAGTATCGATAATATCGAAAGCCGGCAAGTATCGATTATGTTTTGAGTGGAAACGAAAAATTTGTGCTTCCACTATATTATAGCGATAAACGATAGGCTGATGTTCGACTGCCAAATTTAAAATATCGATAATAACGTGATCCAGTTCAACAGCATGGACAAATTGAAATTTAACAACTTGGTAAATAAAACCTTTTTTAAGATTACAGGCTTGCTAAATTATAAACATATTCACAGGTGATATCTAACAAGAAGTTGATCCAGAAGGCACGTGCTCAAACCATCGCCAAACTCGTCCAGAAGCTGAGAAAGTCGAAAGATGGTCTGGCCAAGAATCCGGACAGCGAGAAGGAGAAGATTCGCCTGCGGAAGAACAGCCAATGCTTGGTCCAGCTGAAAACTTTAAAATGCCTGGACATCGTGCGGCAGTCCCTTCTCCAGGAGGGCACCAATCCCAATGCAGTGATTGCCAGTGAACGCTCCACTCCCGATGAACTAGGCATCGCCATGCTGCGGCTTAACAAAATCATGCACGGATTGGTGGATACGTTTATGAATGCCCTCAATCTGAGCACCGACAAGGAGGCCAAGTGGCGGGAGGAGATACTGGAGACAAGCAAGCGGCGGTTTAAGATCGAACGCACAGAAGAGAAAAAGAGGAAACGTAAGGAGCTTAAGGACCAAAAGGCACAGACAAGAAACCGATTGGAGTGGTTGGAGCAAAATAAAGTAGCCGGAGCTGAGGGCACGGAGGTGGAGACTAAAGAAGCAGATGAAGCTGGCCAAGTGGGACTAAAGCAGAAGAACCAATCTGCAATCCAACCTGAAAATCAGCAAGGCAGAGTTAGTAAAAGCAATGAGCCCACACTAGCTACAAAACCAGAGAAAACGCAACCCAACAAGAAAAACAAAAATGAGCGCAAACCTCTTACCAAAACAGAAAAGCCTCAACGGGTTCCACAGAAAGTGCCAGCAGGGGAGAGCAAGGAAATCAAGCAAAACTCTCAGGAGAAACAAACACTGCGAGAAATCAAGCCAAAGGAAACGAAGCAAAAGCCTGCCGAGGCTAAAGAAAAGAAACCCAAGTTGCGATCAGAAAGAAAGCGGAGTATTGAAGAAGAATCAAAACCAGACAAAGATCGTCCTACGCACGTTGTTGATCCATTTTTCATCACTGAATCTGGACAGCCATATTTGTCCACCGCTGTCGTCCATTCGGATGACAACCAGAGCGAAGCTGAGGAGGAGCAGAGGCCGCCACCAGTCAAAAGGTACCGAAACGACGACCAACGAGTTAGTCATCACCGTGAAAGGCCTGAGAGACAGCCTGCGTTCGTTACAAAGAAACCACACGATGACCGCCATCCCTCTTGGGTAGCCAAGCAGCAACAGAAACCTGTCATAGGCGACTTCAGGGGTAAAAAGATCACCTTCGGTGAGGATGGACAAGCGGCAGAGGTTAGGCCTCCTAAGAATTATCCTGCTTCCTCGGCTGCCGCTCCAGCATCGACCGAAGGCATGCATCCTTCTTGGGTGGCTAAACAGAAGTGGAAGCCGAAAATCGCCGATTTTCAGGGTACCAAGATTAAGTTTGACGAGGATTAGCAATAAACAAGTTGATGGTATTTTGATTGTTTAATTACTAAATAACTGCAAAGATTTCGGCCTAAACGCCCACCTTGGGCACATAGTGACCTCGCGCCTTGTCCTCGTTTCGCAGCTTGTCCACGTTGACATCGGGGAACTTGCGACGCAGCACATCCAGGTCGAAGTTGGGATTTCGGCGCAGGATCATCATTACCTCGTTACGGGAACGGCTGCAAAATGACATAGTTATGTATACAGGGAATCGTGGGAAAGTTTCTAAAGAACTCACTTCTTGGCCTTGCGCTTGGCATTGTAGAGCTGCTCCCTGTACTTCAGCAGGAACCTGTTCACCGCCCTGCCCCCAAAGCCAATGTTGCGGGACTTGATCCATTTGAGGTTCATGAAGGGCGGCAGTACGTGTTCGCACATTTTGTAGTTGACTTGCAGACCGAAGGCATTCTTTACTGCCTTCTGTGGACGCTCTCCCGTCTCTCCTGTCTCCAGTAGGTGGTACGCCTTGTTGCGCTCTCGCACTACTGTCTCTAGGTTCTCCATGGAAATCTTCACCTGCGGTCAGGAGTTATAGATTGCGTGGAGTTTTACTAATCTGTTTCTTACCTTATCGATGCGCTCGGGATTGGGAAAGATTTCCATTTTGTCGTTGCACTCGTGCTCCATTGTCATCAGCATGTTCCGCTCCTTCAGGAGTATGAACCAGAGCTGGTGAAGCTCCTTGTTGGACTTGATGCGCAGCTCATCCGTTCGCCAGGCTCGGCCCACCTTCACCTCGTTCTCGCTCCAGTGCTTCTTGTCATCGAAGAACTCCATCAGATCCCGGCGAGCGGGAGAAGTGTGCAGTTGAGCATGCGGCGTCTGCAGAGCGGCCGTACTTATTATATAAAAACAAAGTGGCAATTAAGTTACAATTCTGAGTGAAAATCGGTTTCTTCCAAGGAAACTCACCTCCAGGCTTGCCATTGCTGCTTCGGAGCTGTTAGAAAGCCTTTTACCGTCGCTGCTCGCACAGTTTTTGCCAAATTAAAACATTTTATTAACGTCGAAGACATTTTCCCAACAGCTGCGCGACGAAACAGTGTGACCAGGTAGAATATAATAAGCTTCGCCCTAGCTACAACTTTGTAAAATAAAAATTAAGAGTTCTTAAAACGTATTTTAATAGTAATTAGTCATTCGGGTTTCTTTAGAAGATTAAAATCTACAGCATAATTTTTTTAAATTGACGAAATTGCGCCAGCTCAAGTTCCGTGATTTTTAAGATTGCCCATTGAGTGCATTTTTCGTTTGATGTTTCCCAACACTGTTGACGGTATATTCAGAACGTCCAGTCGCGGTCACACAGTTCTGGCAAGTTGCTAATGAAAAATCGAATTTTTCTTAACCGAAATACACGGGCCGCGTACTATTAAAGTCGACATTCGAGGCAGTTGCACAACATGCAATAGGAAAATGTAAGTGGCCACTACCGCAAAAGTCCAAAAACCTCCTTGGTAAAGAGATGCTTGTTTGTTCTACCCTCTTGGTATGCAGGAACGCCAAGTTTTCTGTGTGGGTGTGAGTGCGAGTGTGTGTGTGTGTGCATGTGATGGTGTTTGTAGCATTCAGTACACAAATTTAAATTGATAAAACTCGACAAAGGCAGCAGTGGTTCTAAATTGCATCTAGTGCATTCCCTGACTTGCCAAGTGCTTATTAATTGTGCATTTATCACAGCAAATTCCCGCAATTTGCACCTATAAATGGGCGAGCTGCAAAAACAGATTCATTGGACGAAAAGAAGTAGGGGGAAAAACAAATCTAGAGCGATGTAGTAATAGGACAGTGTTGCCGAGCTGCTTGCTGCATCCGAGAGGCAGCAGCAGGCCATGATTTATCTGTCGGCCTTATCAGAGTGTTTGAGCTTTGCTCGAAAGAAGTATTTACTCGGGCGTTACGCTGCTAATTGGATCTTATATAAAATGCAAGCCTTCATTGAATTAAAAGGTCACAGTGAAGGAGAGAGAGAGCGAGGGAATTGATTGATCAATTTGGCGGAGGGGAGGAGCCGCTTGTGTAGGGTTTTCGTTTTCATCGAGCTCTTCTGCCGCCTTTCGTGTTTTTCTCATTTCTCTCTCTCGCCGTATTTCGTAAGACTTCTGCGGTGAACGCCCAAAAACACAAACAAGTCGTTATGTTTGTAAGCCTGTCCGCCATGTCCGTGTGCTTCGTTGTTGTTCGCTCCTCTGCTTTCTGTTGGTAGTGGTGGCGGTGGCGGCCAGGGGTTAATTTCTAGGTGTCGCCTCAATTATCCGGCTTCTGCATTCTTCCCCGTTTTGCATATGAATCCATGCCGGATGGACGCAAACTATGAGACACTTGTTGCCCTTGATAAGCGTTGATTCTTGGGATTAAAAGATTTGTTAAGATGCAAAATTTAATCCTTACAGGATATTAAAATCTATTCCGAGCTGTACTGGCAAGTTTCCTGTAATTTGACTTTAAATTGAATTATTTTTTAAACATTTTATTTAATTTCCGTTAATAAAAAGTGTTTTAATTTTCATAAAAAAAACTTCTTTCTTAACATTGGTTTATTACATATTTAAGGTTCGTGTTTACCTTTACCTATCCTATCCCTTATTACCAGTTTTAGGAAGCCCTATTCTATTTTTATGTTTTCCCCAACTGACCTAATTATCGCGCTCTTCATAGAAATAGCAAAAAATATCTGAATATTCGACTCTAACAACCTATTCAGCAGATCAAGTAGTCTCAGGGGTATAACATACACGGATTCGACCTTATCAAGGCACACTATCAGTTAGTTCGCAACGCCCACATTATGGCGATATGTACATGGAATGTGGAATTTTTTTGAACGAATTATGTTTGTCTTTAAGTTTGCCACAGTTGAGGTCTTAATATTAGAGTAATCGTTGAAGCAAACAACATTTTTTCACGCCAGTGTTGGTGTCTTTCTGAATTTTGAGTTTAACTACAAAAATAACTATGACCAATGGTTACTCTAAGTAAAATGACGGAGTCAAGTTTATTCTAATATCTTTTATATAAAGATAATAAATTATATTGAGCTCACTGACCTTTAAATTAAATATCTCACAGATGAGCAAATAAAATTCAATAGATATGGGTTTTTAAGCATTTTATTAGGTTTATCATCATGATTTAAGTTAACATAAATTAATTATAACCTAGATATAAGCGTTCGCTGTGTGCCTGGTAATGTGGAGGCAGTGAGTAGTTGTGCTGTATTCTCTTGAAGCTCTGCTCCATTCATTAAAATGTGCGTGTGAATTGAAGAAGAAAGCCAACGAAAGTTGTTTGCCACATTACCGGCCGCGTTGTTGCAACACCGACCGCGTTGTGATCATATAATGAATTTAATTGCTATTGCGGAGAATTACGAAGTAAGATAAGTAATCTGATTAAAAAAGGAGCAGAGCACGGAGAAGCCACAGCCATCTCGTCATGGGAAGCATTACCAGGGCGGCAGTTGAAGTTGAATCTTCACAAGAAACCTCAACCCCAACATCTTCCTCTCTTTTATCCTTTCTCGTTTCCGAAGACCAGAGGAGAGCCGCAAAAAATGTCACAAAAGGAATTGGCGGCACTGGTTGCCTCTCGCACCAGCCGCAAGCGGACCGTTCCATCGACCACTCGTTCGGAACCGAAGTCCATCATAGAGATACACATATCCAATGACTCGTCGTCATCGACCGCCAAGAGAGCTTGCCGTGGCGTGGAGAACAAGGTGGAGAGGCAGGAACTGCAGCCAGAACCGGAGAATCTAGGTCCAGCGCCTCCGCTAACCGAAGAGGAGGAGCAGCGGCACAATGAGTACCGGAGCAGCTGCTCAATATTCCTGCAGGATCTGCCCTGCTTTAAGCTGCAGCAGGCACAGGAGATTCCCAAATGCCGGGAGTGTCGGAGGCGGAACGCAGTACCCGGCACGGAGGGCGAAGGCAGCACTGGCAACGATGTGTACTGTCGGTTCTACGAGTTCCGACGACTCCAGTATAATGATAAAGGAGACTTGAGCGTGGCGGGATTCCCAAATCCGTATAGCGAGCCCACACCGGAGGATTATGCCATTTGGCAGCCGGATGGAAAAACTGCGCCGACCAGCGGCTTTATGGACATACAGGTTTGCAGGTACATCCTGCTCCATGCCGGCGATCAGTTCTGCTATTTGTGGCGCCAAGAGGCGGAGGCCCTGCGGCTGCACGAGAACCCCGACGGCACCATTGCCTGGAAGAAGGCTGTGCAGGGTATCCGGGAGATCTGTGACGTGTGCGACACCACGCTGTTCAACTACCATTGGACGTGTCGCAAGTGCGGGTTCGGGGTGTGCCTGGACTGCTTTAAGGATCGCAAAGACGGCAAGCAGCCGCTGCGACGCTTGGAGAATGCTCTCCAGAAGGGATGCGACGAGTATCACTGGCTGCTGTGCACCGATTTTAGTGGCCCGCAGGAGCACGCCGTCACCGAGCTGATGCTGACGCAGATCATAGCCGGGGATGCCCTAAACGTTCTCGGCAGGATGCTGCATGAGGTGCGGACCTTGTGGCAGGTGCCGCAGGTGTGCGGCTGTCTGCTGAGCAAGCAGTCCGTGGACGATGCCCAGCTGGACGAGCTAATCCAAGACATGATCAAGGAGTCGCAGCTGAAACAGCACACCAGCTTCTCTTCCCTGGCTACCGAACAGAAGCTGCACCAGCAGCAGCGATTGGAGCAACTGCACGCTAAGAAGCTCGAGTTTGCTCGGGAGCGAGGCATTGATTATGTTCCAGGACGAGTGTGGACCAAGGAGACCCTGGGAAAGGATCCTATCACGACGGCTTTCGACAATTTCAAGCACATCAACTTTTTGAGAAAGGGTCTGGCTGGGCTGCGAAGGTTTCTCCCGCCACGAGCCATGACTCTGGCGCACTCCACTCAGTTGGCACCTGGCGTGCCGCACGAGTGGCTTTGCGACGGCAAGCTGCTGCGACTCACGGACGCCATGCATCCGGATAACCGTGTTCTTTACCAGGAAGTGTGGAAGTGCGGTCAGCCCGTAATGATCTCCGAGGTGGCTCGCTCCTTGAACTTGGACCTGTGGCATCCACAGGCCTTCTGTCGTGACTTTGGCGATAAGCCCAACGATCTGATCAACTGCCTGAATGGCAACCTGGTGCCTAACCAGCCGATGCGACATTTCTGGGAGGGATTCCAGTGCATAACAAAGCGACTGCTGGACGCCAACGGCAAGCCCATGCTGTTGAAGCTTAAGGACTGGCCTCCGGGTGATGATTTCGCCGAGATACTGCCCACCAGGTTTGCAGATCTAATGAAGGGACTACCCATGCCGGAGTACACATTGAGGACTGGGAATCTAAACATTGCCAGCTGCTTGCCCAAGATGTTTGTGCCTCCCGACCTGGGACCCAAGATGTACAATGCATACGGCTCGGCCTTGCATCCGGATAAGGGGACGACCAATCTGCATTTGGACATCTCGGATGCCGTCAACATAATGGTTTATGTGGGCATTCCCCAGGATGAGGACAGTAAGCCGCAAATGGCGGCCACTCAGAAAGCCATCGCTCTCGGTGGGTGCGATTATATAACCAGAGCTCGCTGCCAAAATCCGGATGTACTGCCAGGAGCTCTATGGCACATATTTCCAGCACGCGATGCTGACAAAATAAGAGATCTGCTCAACCGTGTGACCCTGGAGAAGGGCTTCCGCCTGGAGCCCGACCACGATCCCATTCACGATCAGAACTGGTATCTGGACGACAAGCTGAGGGCCCGTTTGTTCAAGGAGTATGGCGTTGAAGGACACCCCATTGTCCAGTGCTTGGGAGATGCTGTCTTTATACCGGCCGGAGCTCCCCATCAGGTCCAGAATCTGCACAACTGCATCAAGGTGGCCGAGGACTTTGTTTCGCCGGAGAACATAACCCATTGCTATCATCTCACCCACGAGTTCCGGAGGCTCTCGCATTCGCACACGAATCACGAGGACAAGCTGCAAATCAAGAACATCATCTACCATGCCATCAAGGACTGCTGCACCATCCTGACTCGGGCATTGGAAGAGCGCATAGATGCGGAAATGGCCAAGCTAAAGGCAGATTAGAGTGCATCTTCAAATACTTAATGTTTTTTTTATATTTAATTTCAAACTCTATGTTCTATACCTAATTTAAGTTTTAAATTGTCAAACATTCAGTAATAAACATAATAAACATACGATATTCGTTCTTAATGTGTTCGAAAATTATTTTTAGAGCCGTCTTGTACTTGTTTCTAAAAGGTGCAACATTTATTATATATCCTTTATATTAATTTTTCAGTCACTAGCTTAGAAGACGAAACGTTCAAGTTACATACATCCGTGTCAGCGACAAATGCATGCTGAGGACGGAACGGAAACTGATGATGAGGAGTCCAGTCCAGACTGTCAGTAGCATCGTACACATCGTACAGCTGTGCTACAAATAAGCAAATAAGCAGCGAAGAAGTAAAGTCAATTACAACGCCAGAAAGGCTTTTACACACGATATTGATAAACTAGCCCTGGGACCGAATAACTTGACCGACCAGCAAAATGACGGTGGATTTTAACGACTATTTTTGGGTACGTCCATTTGATAGTTTGTAAATTATCTTAACTTACCTTTACTCCCTTTTGCAGGGCGAGAAAAACAATGGCTACGACGTATTATATCACAATATGAAATTCGGCCTGGTGGCCAGCAAGGAGTTGTCCGAGTTCCTACGCGAAAAGTCCAACATAGAGGAGCAGAACTCAAAGATGATGTCCAAGCTGGCCCACAAGGCTGGGACACTGAATAGCACATTTGCACCTGTCTGGACCATACTACGCACATCGGCCGAGAAGCTCTCCACACTCCACTTGCAGATGGTGCAGAAGCTAACGGAACTGGTCAAGGATGTGGCCAAGTATGCCGATGAGCTGCACAAGAAGCACAAGTCCGTCAAGGAGGAGGAGTCACAGACCCTGGAGTGTGTCCAGGCTATTCAGACATCAACTGTGGCGGTGCAAAAGCTGCGGGATCTTTACGCTGCCAAGGTCCAAGAGCTGGAGAAGTTGCGAAAAGACAATGGCTCGCACAAGGATGCCGAGAAGCTGGAGAGCAAGCTCAAGAAACTGCAGGAGGAGTACAAGGCACTCCTGGACAAGCATAATCCCATTAAAAACGAGTTCGAGAGACGCATGACGCAGACCTGCAAGGTGGAGTCGCTGATGGTATAACATTTGTCTCGAAATTAACTAATTTGTTATGATATTTTAGCGCTTTCAAGAGATTGAGGAGGTGCATCTGCGACAAATGAAAGAGTTTTTGTCCACTTACCTGGAAATGCTGCAAAACAATCACGACATGGTGGGCCAAGTACATTCCGACTTTAAGAGACAGTTTGTTGACATGTCTGTGGACAAGCTCTTGGAACAGTTTGTCCTCAACAAGTACACTGGTCTGGAGAAGCCTGGTAAGTACGATGTTTCGTTTATTTTGCATTTGTAATTAATCCTATTATTTGTACAGAAATGCCCGAGCTTGAGTATGTCGCCTTGTCCAGTGGTTCTCGTCTCCAGCAGCCACAAACCTCGGCCACCGCATCCAACTCGAATTCGGCCACCAGTATTCAGGCCGCCCTTAGGGCTGGTGGCAATGCAACGACCACAGTTTCGGGTAGTGTGGTGTCCATGGATCAGCGCGGCGATGCCTTAGGCGGCATCTCCCTGGGCAGCGGGAGCGCGGCCAGCGGTAGTATTCCCTACACCGAGGACCCGATACTCGGTGGAGCTTTGGGTTCGCCGCGACCCACATCACCGGACATGCTGGGGGCAAGTGCAGCAGCGGCGAGCCAAACGCAGCCAGCGGGCGGAGCTACGTCCACCGTAAAGAGTCTGCGCTCCTGGTTCTTGCCTACTGCCAAGCAGCAGCAGTCGTCGACGGGCACCAGCAATTTCGGTATGAGCGGGAGCGGAAGCGGCACCAGCAACAATCAAACCACAAATACCACGACAACAACGGCAACAGCAATCAACAGTAGCAACAATTTGAACACCAACAACACAACAACAACTACAACAATAGCAACAACAACAACTGGCACGAATAATCTCACCACCAATATTATCACCAAAAATTCCCCTAACTCTGAGGATACTAGCAATCAAGGTTCATTCTCTTTAATTTTCTTTTTGGTTTCCCTTATCGGTTTTAATTTTATGTTGGTTCGGTCCTTTCGGTTATAGTTTCTCCTGTGTATTTTACCTTTTTACCTTACCTGTTTCTATTGTATATATTTTTCTTATCTGTTCTTAGTGATGTATTTTTATGTACGTGCTAAAAGTCATTTGCTTTGAAGTCAAGTCAACGTTTTTCCAAAACATTATCAATTGGTTTCTTCGTACCAGAGAGCTCTGCTTAATTCTCAATATTTAGCGGACAAAAGAAAGTTTTTTCTTATTGTTTATTAGTGTTAAATATTGAGTATAAGCGAAAACTCTGTTTCTACATGTTTGTAAATGTTTCCTTATTTACAGGGATGGCATATCAGACTTGCTTTCGAGATATATGCTTATCCCTACTTTTGTATATAATGGTTTATATTTTAATTTACATTTACTTTCGTTTTTTAGTTGAATTCTATCTGAAATTGTACACTCAAACACCAGCCAATCAATCAATCAAACATTATTCGGGACTCTTTGCCTAAACTATTGAACACACCACCTACACACACACACACTGTCATAAGCACACGCGCACACAAAATGCCACAAAGCCGTTGAACTAACAGCACTAACACAATTCTTTCTATATGCTTCTATATACGTCTTCCGCATTGCTTTGCCGACCATCCATCCATCCGTACATCCATCATCAACACCCATCCATCCATTCATCCATCCATCCATCCATCCATGCACCTATCAACTAATCGAAAATCAAAACTTTAGACCAGGCACAGCAACAGCCGGCAACAGAGGCCTTAACTCCCACTGCTACTGCGACGAAAAAGCAAGCATTGAATGCAACGACAAGCGAGCAGCAACTATCGAAATCATTAAATGAGCAAGATCATCTACAGCAGACGGCGGCAGCTTCTTCAGCTTCAGCAGCAGCCGCAACCGCCGCAACAACGACCACAACGTCCAGACGTGCAACGTCACTTTTAAATATATTCACATCGAACTCTCAGGGTAAATGATTCAAGAATGTCAAATGAAAGTGAAATGGGCCCAACCCGAATCCGACCTCCAACCCTTTCCAACTACTACTAAAATACACCTGTGTACGGCATGCATCTAGGCATAATTTTTAAAGGCTTTTCTGTGTGCTAAGCTTATTATTGTTATCTCATCCCCAATTAACATTCAAATCATTTTTAAAGCATTCTTATATGGCGGTGTTTGAGTTCTGAGTTCCGAGGAAGGTGTTACATTTAAGTTTCGACTGTAAACTATCACAAAGCAACGTTCAACATCTCCCATCCGCAACACTGAAACTGCTCGGAGTTTAGTGTCGAGATGTGTTACCTCTTTCTCTATCCTGTGTGTTATCTTAGACCTTAGCTCGCTACTAAGTCATTTGTTGTTAACCCGCCTAATATGATTGTAAAACTAATGTTGACACTATTTCGCCGGCAGTCTCTGGTATTTTACGAAGTCGTCGCGACAAGACAAAAACCAAAAAGGCAAAGAAAAAGAAAGACAATGAGGCTGCAGAGCACATACAGGAGGAACGACTGACCAGGTGAGTGCTTTGAGTCGCTGTTCAGTATTGCTTACTTTATTGATAATTCCCAATACATTTTGCAGTGCGGATCGAGCCAATAATACGCTGCTGGACTACGACGACCATGGGCGCAGTATGAAGACTCAGAACTCCAGCGGCAGCAGTGCAGGCGGTGGCTTGGCCGCCCTGTCAGCCACTTCGGCCCAGGGCAGCGTGGATTCGGCGGGCGCCAGCAGCATGGGCGGCAGCGGAGGAGCAGCAGCTGGCGCCAGCGGCAGTCTACCGAATGCAGGAGCTCTCACGACCTCGGCCTCGGCCACAGCTCCCGGCGGCTCAAGTGGGAATGGAGCCGGCTATGAAGTGGATGAAGAGGGCTTCAGCATACAGCCAGCCAAGGAGATAGCCTGGGAAGAGGGTCAGGATAAATGTAAGTCCATGAATGGGTTTTTAGAGGGATTGATATTAAATTAGTATTTATATATCAATATTTTCTGACAATCTTAATAATGGTCCCTTTCAGCTGGCAGTTTTTACTCCGACTCGGACACGGACTCGGACAATGACAAGCAGGAGCGCCGGATTCACGTGAACATCAAGCCGCTGAAGAATGGTCAGGCTCCAATGTCAGCCAGCGTGGACGAGCTGCGCGCCACTGTTGAAAATATTTCCCTGTCGCCAACTGGAGTCTTTTCAGTAAGTGGAAGCTTTATTTTTTTATTATTGCACATAAAATAATTCTTTATTATCTTTATTCCGCAACAGCATCACAGCCAGCAACTGCAGGGTGCGCGAGGAGCTCCAGCGTCGCGCCAACAGTCGCCGGAAATATCGAACGCCTCGACGCCCACGGCCAGTGTCCATCCGTATGCCCCGCTCCAGAGTCCAACGCTGTCCAATAACAATAACAATGCTAACAACACGACCAACAATCGCTATGCGGATCTGGGCGACATCTTCTCCGAGCTCGGAGACATGAGCATGTCCGCACCCGCTTCGGCAACGCTGGGCAAACCGCCAGGCAGGCAAATACCCACACCAACATCGGCGGCGTCCACAGGCGGTAGCATAGCCATACCGCGACCGCCATCGCGACGCTCTGATATGATAGCCATTGGACCGGCAGCCACGGGGGGCACTGCCCCTGGACGCGGGCGAATGTCCCCGGCTCCGGTGACGGCCATGAATCGAGCAGAAAGCATTGGCAGTCTTGAGTTCCGCACAGCCATCGGGGGCGTGGGATCGTCACGGGGACCTTCGCCGCTGACGATCGGTATTTCGGACACCATACCGCTGGCGGTGGCATTCCATGAGATCATTCACGCCTATTTCCGGGGCAGCGACGAGTCGCGATGCCAAGTAAAGGTGTCCGGTGATATGATGTTATCATTCCCGGCCGGCATTGCCGGCCTATTAGCCAATAATCCCAATCCAGCCAAGCTGGGTTTTCGCATTAAGCACGTTCAGAACTTGGAGAATATGGTGCCCAACGCGAAACTCGTCCAGATGTAAGTATATCCTTTAAACGAAATGAATTAATTAACCCCAATCCTTGCTCTTTTGAAAAATCTCCAGAGATCGTCAGCAGTCGAGCAGCCTGAGCACAATGCTCGAGTTCAACATGGGAGCCTTGACGGCCCTGCTGCGAAGGCAGGCGGAAAACAATCCGACGGCATCCTACTTCAATGTGGACATACTTAAGTATCAGGTGCGCACCAAGCCGGGAGCCAGCTCGTGTCCCTTCCAGCTGGTAAGCTACTGGAAGTGCGAGCCCAGCTACACGGCACTAAAAGTCGACTACAAGTACAATAATCACGCCATGGCCAGTGCCTCGCCTTTGCTGAATGTAACACTCTCGGTGCCCGTCAACGGATCTGTCCGCAATGTCCAGTCTAAACCGCATTCTGCCTGGTGAGAAAAAATAGCATCCCTTCTGGGGATGTATACTTATATTTATATGTCATCTTTAATGCCTCCTTTACCTTTCCCAGGTTGGGCGAATCAAATCGTTTGGTATGGAACTTCACCGACATATCGCAGAATTCTCAAGACGGCGGCGTAGGCACTCTGCGGGCTCGTTTAGAGCTCAACGATGGTCCTTCGACGCCGGCGCTTCTGGCGACGCAGTTCAATTGCGAGGGCACCACACTCTCGGGCATCGAATTTGAGCTTCAGGGCAGCGGTTATCGCCTGTCGCTGGTTAAGAGGCGCTTCGTTTCCGGTACGGCTTAATGGACAATGGCCAAGTGTGGCTCTGGGATTAACTCTCTTTTGTGTATTTGCAGGCAAATATGTGTGCGAGGGCGATGGTATACGTAGTGGAGCAACGCCCACCCCGCCGTCAGTGGGCTCAACCAGTCCGTATTCGGCAAAGTCAAATTAATCGCTCCCCGACTCCAAAGACAGCTGCTATATTGAAGCGAGAACGGGAATGGGAACGGAAAATGGCAATATGGCAATAGGCTCGTGAAAACCTAGAGAAATTTTTGTAACTAAGCTTAAATATGAGACAAAACACACGGATACCCAAACCATATTTGATTACAGACACAGGACTAGTGGCGCCTTATGAGTTATTTCTCTCTCTGAGCTTTTTATTATCACCCCCACTATACAAATTTGATCAGATTTTGCTGAACTCAAATTGACAGGCTTTAACTTTTTGTCCGAAATTTGGAAACTAGATCAATTTTGATGCCACAAATCTAATCGGAACGAGATGTGGCGGGGCTATATATTATGATGATGTATTTTTGTACACACACGAAATTCTGTTTTCACGCGTAATGTTGAATCTGCCGGCTGGGGGTCCGCCGAGTGCTGCGAATGCTGCGGGCCGGGCTCCGCTAAATCTGGATGTATTATTTGTTATATATACATACACACAAACACAAGTATGCTAGTATATATTATTGAAATGTATTTATTATGTTTAACTGAACGATATTGTATATGTAGCTATGTAGATATCTAAAGCAAACACACCGAACGAACGTTGATTTTATGTTCACTTTTGTACACACAACAACCAAATCCAAAAATGTATTAAATGTAAGATACAAAAAAAAAGAAAAAAAAGGAAAACCTGCACTGTGTCGTCTCGCTTGGAATCTCGGTGGCTTTTGCTTTCGTCACCGGTGCGGCGGATAAGGCTGTGTTTGCCTCAGAGCAGCTCATGCAACCGGAGTTGTTGTGCCGCCTCTGTTTTCTGCTTTCAGCGATTGCCGTTTCTCCGCCGATCAATTAATTATCAAATTTAGGCAAAGAACATGACAAACAGGTTTCGATCTCTTTTCGGCGACAAACACAACGTATACGTATAGGAAATTAGCAGTCCGTCGAAAATAGAATAAACATCGGTTGCCGAAATACACGGGCGCCAACGAATCATCAGCGAGAAATCATTAAATTGTGTCAGAGATCGCATAAGGGGAGCATTAGCCTAAAATTTAATTTGTAAAAATTCTGTAAGAAATTGCTGAAAAGCGCAAGGCAGCTGTCTTCGTTGCTTTTTGTTTTGCTATTGAAAGGCGGTGACGTCAGGCCGCCACAAATTGATCTCAAGGTCGGAGTCGACGGACGCGTTTTCATTTCACTTGGCACACTTGACTGTGGGCTGTTGGCCGCTTGCGGCCACCTAAATACATTGCATTAAGCGTCCACTTTTCATATCTGGAAGCTTGTATCTTTTGGAGCAGGCGGGAATAAGTAGCGAGTCGAATGGATGCAAGGGTGACTGGACTGACTGCCCGTTGTGGAGTATTCCTCCTCTTGCTAGCTTGACCATTGAGATCTCGACGATGTCAGACGATAAGATTGAATTACAAAACAATTGTTGCTCCGCGTTGTTCATACATATGCATATGGTTATATGGTATTATATTGTATATTGCCCGTGGGCATATACAATTAATTGTTCAACAAAAGCCAGCGACGACGACTCAACACATGTCTGTTGATATATGACATTAACAACAGCCCTGAAATGTAGAACGCGCAGTGTCTCTGTATTTTTAGTTAGATAACAAACTTTCAACAGATGCTGCCTGCTGACAGTATCTCAGCAAAATAATAGTTAACTAAAACTATCTTGATCTGTTTAACAACATTGCACTTTATTCGTTTATTTATATTGACTGCATTAGTAAAGCTTAAGCCTATTACGCAAATACATATATGTTTAGATATTACTGGTATAAATTAGGGGACTTGTGGGGGTTTTATTCAACAACTTTCTAACATTAACATTAATCCATTTTAAATTATCTGATATATATTAGTTTATTTCCGTTTGTCTGACAAGCGCACCTTGTAGCCGTAGGGATATATATATAAATACGCACACACAACTCAAAAGTATATACACATCTATATGTTTTTTTTTTTTGCTAATAAAACGTCAACTTTCGGCGATCAATTCCAATTCTCTACTGCACAGTGGAACTGGTTTCCTAAATGTGTCCCGAACACATCATAGCTTTGTTTATACCTCCGACATATAAACAAATATGAATTGGCACTTTCAGTAACTGTTATCAGGCTCTCGGGGTCCGGATCCACTTTTCGCCCCACTGTGCATTTGGTCAATTCAAGTTGATAATACACATGTGTGTATTTTAGCTTTGCCATAAATATTGCCGCCTTCTCGGAGTGTGTGCGTGTCTAAATAAACTACGGCTGACATCATTTTCTGTTAACATATTCGTAGTTAAGCTCATTATATCGCAAGACACAATTTCGTAAAGTGATTAGTTAGTACATCCCACAGCACAGCACAGGATGATGGGGGGGCCAAAAACGAATTCCATTAAGCCTGCAATGGGAAGATGAAAGAAGAAATTCATTTAGATCAGAGCAGCAGCAGCAGTAGCAGGGCAAGGTCATAAATCAGCAATGTACTATATGTACGTGTTCGTTTTGTTGCTTAATTGCAGATCAAATAGATCATTCGATCGGAAAAAACAATGGGAGCCCTGGAGGCTAAATACCAATTGCGGTGGGGGCCCCCGTTTTTTTTTTAATAATATTTATTATTTTTTATTTTCAGACCTCTCTCGGGCTTTTATTTACAGAGTATCTTTTATCCAAGCCTCCCCTTATTGGGAGAGAAACACGAATAAATAGAGAAAATAAACGCAAACGCGTCTGGAATTAATTTTTGTGTGTTCGGTTTTTCTAAAATGCGCAATTGCCGCCCGCCCGCCTTCGGTTTTGTATGAATTTATTTAAACTTTTGCGCTATATACTTGGGTACGCAAAATCGATTTCTACGAATGAACGGAACGTCTGTTTATTTGCATATTTTGGCTTTATAGTTCAAGTGAAAAATTCCAAAAGAGATTCAAGGTGGAATAGGACTACCGACTACTGCCTTAAAACGAACGAGTTTCTTATCAAGTGATTCCAAAATATCTTCAAAAGCTCTCACTGGCATAAACAAGACATCAGGAATTTATGATTCTCGTGGGCAGATCTTTTTTTAGACACCAATTCGTAGCCAAAATGTTCGGCACTACTGACTGGATCACCTGGCCGGCTGATAGCGAAAATGCTCACCCGTTAAGTAAGGTAAGGTAAGTAATGAAAATGAAAAAAACTGCCTCTGTAGCATGGCAATGCACAGTTAAGCGCTATAGGCCTTATCGGGCGACCTCAGCACATGACCGTGAAAGGAGGGAGGGGAGGAAATAATCAAATCGAAAGAAATACCAAATTGGGCTACCAGCTACCAAAAACATAGGTGTGGTCCTTTCGATGAGAAGGAAGCTCCATCGAATTTGAATCTCAATCATTTATGGGCGGCCAAAACGGCTGACTGACTCATGACAGAAACTTCCGTTGCGAAAAACGTATAGTCAGAGTCAGAAATGTTAGCCAAATGCTTCTATATGGGGCTCTGGATACGTGTAGCGCGTTATGTGTGCTCGCTCGGCAGTATATGGAGACCGTTGAACAAACAAACAAACAAACAGACCAGGCATTATGTAAAGTAAACAAACCAAAGACGAGCCCCAGCCAACGGAAGGGCGACCCAAGAAACTGAAGCGTTTTTAATAGTTTTCCCATTCGGTGCTAAGAACGATGATGAATGAATTCCTGCTTCCAGTAAGGGCTCAGTAGAGCAAGAGTTGAGAGTGTCGAGTTTCTACATAACTACTACCTGGAACTATGTGTTTTAAGTCATTACTGAGGTATCATCTTCAAAGAATGCCATTAGTAGCTCAACGTCTTACACAAAACAGATAACGAAAAGTGCTTTCCTAGTTACTAATTGTTATCAAACCTAAATTTACAAGACAAATTTACAAATATTTGACTCAAACTCTTATCTCAAACCTCCTAGTCCAAAATATATAGTTTTTCATGGCTTCCTTTGCTCTAATCATAATTACCGATTAATCTACTTTCATGCATCAATCAAAAGATAATAGCACTTTAGCAAGCGTGAATCATCAATGGAAATTTCACAGTCCAAGTTCAGCCTATCGAGGGCCCACAGTAATTGGCAGTTTCACCTCTCAAGGCCGGTCCACACCCAAGAAATGCTCGTTTATGGCCCATCGCAAACTGCACCCCGTCATGCTCTCACCCGCTCTCACCTGCTCGTGTGCTCCACTCCAGTGGAATCCTGCTGGCTGACCTGTAAACCCATGCCCGCTTGCCACGCCCCTTGCCTTTCTACAGGACGTAGTTGCGCAGCTTTTCGGTGGGCAGGGTCCGATTGGCGAATGAAACAATAGCCGCCGCAGGCTGGCTAACGGTCAGGTCACAGAACACATGGCACTGGTTGTCCGTGGAGCTGTGGGATCTCCTGGCCACGAACGCGAAGATGGTCTTCTTCTCAGAGTCGCCCTCGCTGGTCCACATCCGGTTCTCAGGGTCAATGGCGCAGTGTGAGATCACATCCGCCGTGTAGTGCTTCCGGAAGAACTTTTTGCGTGTGTTATCCGTGAGGGTTATACCCTGCGAGGAGACCTTGAAGTGCACCTCCGTGGGCTGCGGCATTGGGCGCTGGGCATACATCTGCCGGATGGCCTTGCGGATAGCCTCGTTTCCGGTCAGCGACTCCGTGTCGCAAGAGAATAGCCACAGGACATTTGTGGCAGCACCGTGCGTGAGCAGTTGCTGTTGAGCCGGTGTCGTGGCCCTCACCGGAGGCACAATGTCACGGTCGGGCAGGCGGAGCAAACAGGGAAGCGCCAGCTGGCTGATGGAATGCTCAAAGACCAGCGCGGACAGTGAGGTGAAGACGGGCTCATCGTCGCAGCCCTTCAGGTGCACTCCCTCTGGCGTGGGTTCGATGAGGAAGTGACGCACCAGCTCCGCTGATCCTGCCGGTGGCTGGGCTACCCGGACCACCAGACCGTACGAGTTCTTGTAGGTGGTGGAGTCGCGGACCAAAAAGGTGCCTGGCTGGGCCGAGGCCAAGAGAGCGATGGCGTCCTCGCGTGTCAGGTTGGGCTTGTACCAGAACTTAGCCGAACTCCGGGCGAATTTCACTGAATCGGCGGATACCTCCATAGGCGGCAGAGCTCCGCCTCCGCGACGCGGCCCCGTCTGGTAGATGGACTCCGAGGCCAACTGGGTCGACCCAGTTGATGATGCCGACGAGGCTGCCCCAAAAGGCGTGCGCGGTGTGACCGGAAAGGCGGGCGTTTCTGGCCTGCTGGTGGGACTAGGCGTCATCTGCACTTGGCCATTGGTATTTGGGTTGCTCACTCTCTTCGCACTAGTGGCATAGATGGGCGAACCCGGCGATGCCAGTGATGGCGATGGCAATGGAGCTAGCTGTGGCGCAGCGGCCGTGGAGAGATCGCGCCGTGTGCGCGTGAGCGTCTCCAGGTGGTTCTGGCCATAAACGGCGCCCAGTTGCTCCAGTGGTTCCAACTGCTGGCGTTTGTGGGTCGCTTCCAAGCTGTTAATTGTGTGATAATTGCGTTCCATGGTCGTCCGCCGATTGACCACGCCATCTGGCACATCCTGCTCCCGTCGCATATCCTCAAAGTGAATGTTGCGCGTGGTGTAGGGAACGGGCTCATCCTGCTGCTTCACGTCGTCCAAGTTCAGGTTGAACTCGAAATCGTAGTTGTACTTGCTGTTCGCCGAGGCATTCCTAGGGCCAGTTCCCAGCCCGTTTCCACTGCCATTCCGAAGCACTCCGTTTCCGTAGCCATTACTGGCATAGTGGTGGCGCTGCGGCGGAGTGGGCGGCACTCTCTCCCGCTCCCTTTCCCGATCTTCCCTTTCTCTATCCCTGTACTCGTTGTACACCTTTTCCCGTCGCTCGCGAAGCTGCTGCTCGAAGGTATCTCTCAGCGGAGTCGGTGTCGTGCTGCCCGACCTGTAGTGGTATGTGTTGGCTATGGTGTTGGTGTTCGTGTTGGTGTTGCTGGAACTACTGGGACTAGCGCCGTTTCCGAGTGTTTTGCGCACCAGCAAAGGGCTCGTTAGACGGGCCGGAGGCTTTATCATATCGGCGGTGGCACCGTTACCACTCCCCTTCCCGCTTCCACTACTAAAATCGAACGAATCGAGGAAACTATCCGCTCGCGTCGGTGTCGGAGTTTTGCGTAGCGGTGTCGAAGTTTTGGCTATTCCATAGCTAAATGGCAGCGAATTCTCGCGCGCGTGATAAGGTATTCCATTACCATTACCATTGCCACTTCCATTTCCATTTCCAATTCCAATTCCAATTCCGCTTCCACTAATATTCCCATTTCCATTCGCCTGCCCATTGCCGTTCACATTATAGTTTTTATAGTAATTATTGTTATTATTGGCGCCGCCGTATTGGTATTGGTATTGGTACTTGTGGTCGGCGGCGGCAGCGCTCTCCTCGTACGGCGACCGCATTGTTTCGCGAAATCCAAAAGACTGATTGAGACAAGCGAGAAGATACAACTCGCAGTAGAGTCAGTCGGCGTTGGCGTTGGTGCTCCGTGTTCGAGTTCGCTCTGTCTTCCAATTGGCGCTCTCTCCCGCTGCCTGTGTAGCGCGCTCTCGGCGTTTGTTGGCCAACAAACAACAAATCAACCTCCTCGAGTCAGCGTCAGTATTGGTATTTTTGGGCACAGTGTGTCCGGGTTCACATTAGTGCTCATTTACAGTGATTTTAAACAAAAAATTGTTTCTTTTTTAAGCCAACACTGCGTATAAGTAATTTCTTACGTATTATTCAAGTATTGCGTATGAGTAATTTTTAATAAGGAATCAAAAAACTGCATTAAAACATTAATATATGCATTATTTTTCATCTAAGAGTCTGTTTACACTGATGTGCGGTACCTATCGACATTGAAGTTAACATTGAACATAAGATCCGTAATTGTAGAATATTACTCATACGACTCGGTCGCCATGAATATATCGCCGTTTAATATATAAGAAAATGATAACTAAGCTGATAGTAATTAATTTATTATTTCCTCACCTTTGCTTTGAGTAAATTATAAAGCAGTTAATTAAGTTTGTCAATATAAATTAATATAAGAAATCTAAAAGAATTTGCATTCTGTTTCTCATAGTTTCTAAACACTTTTCGCGCCATTTCTTAATTTAAAAAAGTCCACTGACATGTCCACATTGCTATTGCGAAAGCTAAGAGAAATGTCAAAAATAGAACAGACAAATTTCCATGACTATTTAATGCCCTACGCCCACTGTAGCTCAAATACGTGCACACACACATGGTCCAAAGGTGGATGCCAGGAGAGATGCCTCCATGAGAGCGCCGATGAGTGAGAGAGTGAGAGAGACGGCGGTGATGTCATCCCCACTTATTTACGAATACACACGAACGAGCGACGATCGAAGCAACCGAACTAATCAAAACAAGCTATCGAAGCCAATAGAGATTAGGGGCCTCGTAAAGTCGCATCCATTCACGTTGGACGCGAATTGCGATCAAAGAACCCGCATGCTGCACTTGCAACCAGAAGCGATCGGAGTGGAGTTCAATCGATAAGAGTCACTCTCTCTCTCTCTCTCGCCGCATTGACCTGCTCTCGCAGCAATCAACCCCAATTGGGCCCATTTAAAGGGGTAATTCAACGATGGCACCCACTGTAGCGGCGGGCACGTTCCCCAGATTGCATTCGTCGTTCCGTTCGCGTTTCCATCAATTAAATTGCCTCCGATTCTCCATCTCTGAATGGGTTTCATTTGTTTTAGGCGGCTCTGAAACAGAGACGATCGTCTTTCCATTCAAAAGGGGGGCTCTTTCTTATCAGCAAATTGCGGTCTATTTTCCCAGCAGGTTCAGGTTGCACTTTCCAATGAACTTTTGCGGCTATTACGCATACACACGCGATCGAGAAACCAATACACATTGGAAAAACTTAAAGATATTCAAAATTTCTAAGTGAAAAGAGGCCAAAAGTTCATAATTGTTTTCAAAATATTGAATAAAAAATTTGTTAAGTGAGTATTTGGTAATTAAGATCGTTTTTATTTTTAAGAAAATCAATACCTTCAAAGGGAATCTTCGGTATTTTTTTCGGTGCATCACATAGAGAAGAAGCTGTCGCATCTTTTTTTGATTTCTCAACATTTTCTTGTAGAAAGTGTCGTGGTGGGCATGAGCACCAACAACAACAGTTACAACGACAAAGCATAACAACAAAAGCTAGGGCAATATCGCTGAAACCTCAACCGCCAAGTGACGTCAGTGGGGCAACAACGGTGGAGCACAACAATAACAAAACTAAATCAATTACAAAGGTTATTTTTCGCTTAAAAAGTAAATTAAAAAAGGAGGAGAAAGATGAGTGCAAAAAAGATGGGGCAGCGGTGATCTTCCCCCTCCTCTTCGTACAGCAGCCAGCAGCAGCAGTTGTTGTGGGTGGCAAATAAACAAGTTGCTCTTTCTCTCTGACTCTCTTGGTCCTCTCTCTCTCTCTCTCTCTCTCTCTCTCCGTGACCCGTCATTATCTAGCGCTCTCGCTCCCGCTCTCCCACACTAGCGCCATCTCTTTCGTTGGCCTTAGGTCCCTAGTTGGCAACTCGTTTACCTTTTTTTTCGCTTTTTGCCTTTTGCTTCGAACATCTGTTGTTGTTAACTCTTTCGCTGTTGTTGCAAATCTGTTGAAACAAAAACAAAACTTAATGCGGAATTTTGGAAATGCCAATCACAGCCATATGTGCCATATGCTGCGACAACCCGAGATTGCGGGCCCATGTGGCCATCTAATGTTGGTTAAACGCTGAAAAGCCATCGCCCAGACAGTTAACGACATTTTGAGTGTGGTTTTTGGGCGTTAAAGATGCGATATGCGATTTAATTGATTCCAAACGTTCAAATCATGTGATCGTTTTGATTGCCACTCGAAAGTTGACTCAAGACTACAGGTTTCCATGTGAACCCCAAGGGGATCCTAACTTTCAGAGATCGCATACATATACTATTTTTATGTGATGTATTTCAAGTTGTATTTAATATTATTGGATAAATTGGGGATAACTCTTTAAAATCTTATGCTGACTATACTGAGTTTCAGCCAAAAACTTTAGATCATTTTAATAGGACTCCGTTTCTTACCATTTTTTATCGAAGAAGACATCCAGAAACCTTTCCCATATTCAAATATCCAAAAACACAGCTCCATTTTATTGACGTTCATTGAATTTTATTGAAATTTTGCGAGTTAATACAAAACCGAAAATTGAAATTATTGCAATTAACATTAAAAACGCCCGCTCACCGTTACAATGCCACTGAAAAAACGTTTGTTGTTGTTGTTTAATACTATGGTTAACTGATTTTACAATTACTAGAAGAGAGGGTGTCTCGGTTCTGTCTACAAAATGTAAAATAATAGTCACATTTAAAATTGCATAAATTCTAGACAAGTGTAGATGTTATAGTATGTCGTACATATTGGTTTTTATTTTGTTTTTTTTTGTTTTTGTTTTGGAGAAATTCTCATGCATAAAATGTTTCTGTATTTTATAATCATTCTTTTTTTTCGTTTTTGGTTTTTCTTTACTTTGTTTTGTTGTAATAATTTGGAATTATGCATTATATGTTTTAAATTTTATTGCATTTTATGTAATTAAATATATATAACGTACATCACAGCAAAACTTTATAATTTTTTTTTTTTTGTTTTATTTTATTTTTTTTTTTCACTTTGTTATACTATAAATATATTTTTATGATAAGCTTTTGATTTTTGTTAATTGTTTGGGAAAATAATAAACCAGAAGAGAGTTGTTAGAGGAAAACTATTCGATGGAAACACCTAGTACTAGTGCTGTTAGTTCTGGATAGACGGATAGATATAGAACGAACTGAAGAACGTTAAATTATCGGAAAACCGGATCAAAAACGAATACGTTTGTTAAAGTTAAAGTTATTTTCTGCTTAGCTTGGTTGATTGAATTTTTTTTACATATACTCGTAGGTAATTATGTCAGTGCACGTACAAAAGGTATTCAATTCATGTATATAATATATTCTATATATAATTATTTGCTTTTATCATAACGTTCTGTTATTGTGACAAAAAATAAACTTTTATTTGGGTTTCATTTGTTTATCCTTCAGTTTGATGTTCCTACTAATAAAATTCTAGAAAAGCACAACACCTTTACAATGGTCTTTTGGAAATACCATTATTCATTTATAGATTTAAAACAAGAAAGAACGCTACAGTCGAGGGGTCCGACCACGCGATGCCCGGTACTTGAGTTCCTTTGTGAGAAATAAATTGCATATCTTAAGGCGTTGGCATCAGAACTTCTTTTCAAATTTAATATTTGTAAGAAAAAGATTATTTAAATTTCGGTATTTAAGCAAACAATTGACGGATTCTACTGGTAAGATCGAAGGACACTCCACAAGTACCGGGCATATTAAATACACACACATTTTACATATATACTAGGTATCAAGATTTCGGTAATGCATAGCGTTATTAAGGATCTGAGAACATTTTGGGGCCTGGGGGATTCGGGGACTTTGGGGTGGGTTGTAGTGCTGGAAACTCTCGCTATAAGCAACGGATGCCCCAATACGATACGATACGGCTTGCTGCATATTACCCGAAAAGGCTAAACTAACGTTATGTATGTATATCGTCGGTTCTCACAAAAAATCAATGCTATCCATAGTACAATATGCTATAAAAAGTTTGTTGAGTTAGTTTCAATGGTTTTTTTTGTTTTTGTTTTTAATACGAATGGAGGGCAGGAATCATTTCAATTTACTTGTTCATCGTGTTCTTCTCTCATATACTCGTTTGGTTTAGTTCCACGTTAATTGGTTAGATAATTATTGTATGGTACTTGTACATGTATATTGGTAAAAATTGTTTGCTGTCCTTCCCCGCTCCTTCAAAGGCTAGTGCACGTAGTTCGCATATCATAAGGAAACTCTCTATATATCTGGGTGTGTTGTGTGGTGATACTCGATACTTGCAATACTCTCTCGCGCATCTGATGCGAAACATTAATTTGTAACTTTAGACTTTAGACTTCCTTCCTCTTCTACCCTTACTCTCTCGCTTTAATAGACAAGTCACATTGATTCAAGGAGGTTTATATGTATAAATATTTAATGCTGGTGTTTAGAGCTACAGACGTTACAGTTCGAAAGGCAAAATACTACGGAAGTAGGTGGACGCCGCCAGCTGGCCGTGGAGAAGTCTGGCTACGGTTACGATACTCGTGTGTCCTCATTTTTATGCAAATTGCATTATGTTTAATTGCGCACACGTCTACTACAAATACATTAATAAGCCCACCAAATATACATATGTCTCTAAATTCTTATTACGCTTGGTTTCCCTCTGCTCCCGGTCTCTAGTGAGTGTGAATGTGAGTGTATGGTGTGTATGTGTGTGTATATATGCATCTATATAGTATATTTGCTGAAACGCTTATCATCCGCTCCTCTGGCTTAGTCGATTTTAAAGATTGCTTATAAGTTTCAAAGTTAGTTGCTTCCGTTTATAGTTACTAATTCTCAAATTCTCAAGTAGAAACGAAAAAAATATATATATATGTGTATATATTTATATACGATTTATGTTTTGTTTTTTTAAAGATATACCGTCTCGTCTTTCGCATGTTTTCTTGTTTGGTTTTTACTTAGTGCAAGAAGAAGAACTTCTTCAGTGGGTTCAGTTCGTACAATTAGTATAAAATGCAATGCACTATATATATGCTGGCTTGTTCGTATGTATGTAGGTCGTATTAGGATTAATATATAGTACGTAGTTACAAAAATAAACTAATCATAATAGTATTAATTACAAGAAAGTACTAGAGGAAGCAGCAAATATGCAAGCCCAACTCAAAAGCAGAAAACACAAATCCAAGTTCCAAATCTAAGCATACATATACATATTCCATTTTGTAGTATTTACTGTATTTAATTTAGAGATATTCATAGGTATAGGCGTGTGTGGACAGCAACAATTCAAGATACACCATTTCCCTCTTTGGCACCGGCCTCCCAAAGTCCATTGATATTCGTTTTTTTGGAGACTAATAGTACCTGAACTCCCCACAAAATATCAACGAGGGATCCTTGGGAGACCGCTTCCAAGCATAAGAATACATATTTCTTTGTTCGTATATAGTTGTTTAACGGATATTTTGGATATCCTCGAGAGTTGAAGAAGGGGCAAAGGAAATCTATAATGAATCTTGTGCAAATCTTGGCTTATATACAGACACTTGTTACTCATTCGGCTTTAATACACGCAAATATATATTAATATATAAGTATATCCCTAAGTCAAATTCTTGGTGGTATGCCTATATGGGTTACTCCTAGTTACTCACATACAAACTATGGTCTACGACAAGCTATTGAAGAAGCTGGCTGCTGCGAGATGTGCGAGGGCGTGGCCGAGGTGCAGAACGAGTCAGGCTCTGGCCAGGATGGTGGCGCTTATATATAGCTGAAGGGGAAGCATCGACGGTTTGGCAGTTGGATTCGTTGCGCGGTTGCTGATGGTGGGTGGCCGCAAGCTGGGCTCTTCCCAATGACTCCCTCACCTCGTCCACTTGTCGTCCACCCGGAAAAGCCAAAGCTGCAGCTATGTGGAATTGCTAATGCGTTTCTAAGGCGCCTAGGCCGCTTGGCTCTGCTGGGGATTGGCTGTAGCTGCTGCTGCTGCTGATGCAGAGGTACCTGCCACCTCGCCACTGCTCTCGTCACTGCTCAAAACGGATTCGGCTACGGCTGTTGCCTGAGCCTGCGCCTGGGCCGCATGCTGCTGTTCGGAGCAATCAAAGTAGTCTGAGGCATTGCCACGGCAAATCGGACAGGTACGATTCGACTGAAGGGTTAGAGTTGGAATTTAATAAGATATTTGAATTAAATATTTATGGATACTCACGCGCAGCCATTTGTCCACGCACTTGGCGTGGAACTCGTGGGAGCAGGGCAGGACTCGCAGCAGCTGGCGCAGCTCGAAGTCGCACATGCACACCACACACGATGATTGATCGCCTAATGAAGAGTATATAGAGATATATTAGTATGAAAATATCTAAATATCGATACTCTATTGATCATATATAGCCTGGATTTTTAGATAAAACCATAGTTTCGCTATTGCCTACTTATTTGGGCCTTTGTTTGCTCGCTTCTCACTCACCATTGTGCACCTCCGGATTGTATTTGTAGCTGGGCAGCTGATCAATCTCATTGCGGGTGAGTCCCCTTGGCTTCGCTTCACCCAATCGCTCGGCCAGGCTAAGCAGCGCCTCGTAGTTCTCCGTCTCATTGGTGTCGCCGGAGCTCAGATCGTGTTGGTTGTAAGGCGACAGAGGGAACATGGCCCTAGAATATTACAAACTCATTAGTATTTAAGCGATTTCGTGTGGATTTGTAAGGGAAACCTACAGGAAATTGAGCAAGAAGCCCGGGTTGATGATGCCCGAGGTGGCCTGGATCTGCACCGGGGCCTGGTGGGCGGCAAGCGACTGCGGCGGCAGGACATGACGATGGCCGTGGTTCGCTGGCCAGAAGCGCGGGATGCGTCGGTGGGGCGGGAATGTGCGTCGATCCGACGAGATGATAATCTGCTGCGGCCCGGCGGACATCTGGGCGGTTGCCTGGGCAGCGACGGCCGCTGCAGCAGCCGCCGTGGAATGTAGGTGGTGCGTGGCGGCCGCTGCCGCCGCTCCGCTCAGCGGAGTAATGTGAATGCCCGGTGGCAGCTGGTGGGCATGTGGATGGGCATGGGGATGAGCGTGCGGATGGCCATGGGGACCAGTTGGCGGACCACCGCCAGGGCCGTGATGTCCGTCCAAATGGTGGGCGCCCGGCGGTGCGATGGGTCCCAAATTCGCCACCGCAATAGTGGCCACGTCCCGCTGATCCTGGTGGGCGCTCAACTGGGCCTGAGCCAGCATCTGCTGTGCGGCAGCCGCGGCGGCGGCCATCTGTGCCTGCGACGGAACCGGTGTCACTTGCAGCGGCGGTGGAGCAGCCAGTCCGGGTGGAGGGGCGGCGGCAAAGGGTTGCGTGTAGACGCCGTGCAGGTGACAGGGCGCCAGACGCGCCTGCGCCGGTATCGGATACGTGCAGAAGGAGGCCCAGAAGGGCTCCGAGGGACGTAGCTGCAGGCTAACGGGTACCTGATTGAGGTTAAGATCGACCATCAGCGAGGCGGGTGGCGGCGGTGCCGGTGGATAGCCCACGCCCACCGCCTGTTGGTGAGTCGGCGGCGGCTGCGGCGCTGCTGGCACCTGCTGTAAAATGGGGCCCACCGTGCTACTAGCGGGTGCTCCTCCGGCGCCTCCTCCGCTGCCGCCCAAATCCCAAGGCGAGCGCTGAGCATGTGGCTGCGGCACTTGCTGATGCTGCGGACCATAGTGTGTCTGCTGCTGCTGCTGGTGATGGTGCATCGGATGGTAGTTTGACGGCGGTTGCTGCTGCTGCGCATGCGGATGCGACGGCGGACCGTACTGCTGCTGCGTGGAGGTAGCTACGTCGCGTAGTCGCGGACGACGGAGCGGGGGACTGCCCTGCTGCATCTGGATACGAGAAAAATAATTATAATTTAAACAATTTCTTAATAAACTATCGAGTTATTAGATCTGAGGGATTTCTCAGGAAGCGGAAATGAAACTAAGCGAGGGAAGTAAATATTTGCCCGAGTCGTTTTTTGCTGATATCGATAACAAATTAGAGTGACCAGCTATCTATCGGGAAAGCTACACGTGTAAACTTTTTTGAAAAATATTTTCGAGAAATGTTTCAAGTGTTTCATTTTTCTCTCTATCTCGCTATAATTTAAAATATTCGCATTCGTTTATCTGAAAACCTGTGATTGGGACCACTTACCTGAGCTAGAAGACACCGGTGCTGGGTCTGCGGGCCGTTCTGGGGCCTGCCAGAAATGCGACGGCGCTTGCGCGACGGACTGTCCGAGTTGAGTCCACCATTGGGACCGTTGTTAAGGGACAGCGAGGAGCCCGACAAGCCCGATCCCGATGGCAGATCTCCCATCAGCCCGGGACCACCGGAGGATGTGGAGGCACCATTATTATTGTTATTATATCCCATGTGCTGGTAATGGGATCCATTACGACCGTAGCCTCCACTGCCGCCTCCATTCCGCATAAAGTTGTATGAGCCGTCAGTTCGATCCCGGTGATCTGGTCCGCCCTGATCCGAATTTCCAAAGTGCTGGGTGAGGCAAAGATGTTAAAATTTTGACTTCCTAACAGAAGTTTAAAGTTACAACTTACATTATTCAAATTCCTGTCGTTGTAGTTGCGCTGGTGGTGTCCAGAGTTGTTGTGGCCATTCATGGATGCTGAGGCATTGTTCAGGTGATTTTCGGACATGTGTCGGCGTCCGTTGTGCCCATGCCCGTTGCCATTGCCGAGGTAGTCCCGCGAAAGAGCCGGACAAACACCACCGCCGCGCCGATAGTTCATGTAGTCCGGTGGCCCTCCTCCGTTGGCATTACCATTATTACCGATCCCATTCCGGCTGTTATTGTTGTAGCCACCGCGCTGCTGCTGTTGCTGCTGCTGCTGGTGGCCATTGTGGCCAAGGTTGGCGGAGTTCCCTGGTCCCTGCTGTCCCTGGCTGTGGCTATTGATGGGTGCGGATGCGTTATTAATTTGATGTGGTTGTTGTTGTTGGGGCATCATCGACGACGCAGACGCAAACGAAGACCCATGAGGAATTATATCGGTACAAGAATTTACATTCACAACATCAGTAGGATTACTATTTGTTGTTGGATTGGTTGGATTGAGATTTGTTGCTTGGTTGTTGGCTGAATTTGAATTCGTTCGTGTTAGCGGGAGGGATTGGCGATTAGTCTGTTGTTGTTGTTGTTGCTGTGGGTTATGCAATGGATGGTACTGGTGTGGCGGATGAAACTGGCGCCGGGATGCGGATGCGGATGGATGGTTCTGACTACTATGCGGCGCCAAATGGAAATGGCCCTGATCCATGGAACTGGGATGGGGCAGAGGATTTGGATTAGGACTAAAGGTCACTAGGGAGTGGGAGTGGGAGTGGGCGAGGGGCGTGGCAGGTGCTAGCGTGAGGCACAAGCGGGCGGGATTCAGTCTCACCAGGGAAACGGACATGGAACCATAGGTTTGGGTCTGTGGACACATCTCGTAGTAGCTGGGGTACGAGCTCTGGCCGTGATTCGGCGGGGAAGTACTACTAATATAAGGCTGCTGCTGCGGAGGACGCTGCTGGCTATTCGGAGGATGGCTGCTATTCGAATGAACACTGCTGTGTGGTGGTGGGTGGTGCATTGGCGGTTGGTGTGGTGGATGTGGGTGTTGGGGGGAATGGGGATGATTAGTGTGACTGTGGCTCTGAGTGTGACCATTGTTGTTGCTGTTGTTGTGATGATGATGCGCTTTGCTATTATTGTTATAAATACAAGTTCCGCTAGAATTACTTGTTTGTACATCGCTGGATTTTCGATTTTGAGGTTTGCAGTTGCAGTTTGTTTTAGATAATATGTAATACATATATACGTATATATAGAGAGTATATAATATTCGGTTGTACGAGATACAGTTGAAAATTGTTCAATCAAATCAATGCAGTAGCAGTGTGTGGTAGTATTAAACACAACCCATATATAGTTATTTGTATGCAATACATGTACAGGTAGTAGGTAGTAGTAGTAGTAGTGGTGTATATATGCAGAGTGGTAGCCACACACACATAATATACGTTATTTATATAGTTTTTTTATTATTATTATTTTGCAGTAGTTTTCGGTTTTTTTTTTTTTTTATATGAAGAAGAAAGAAAAACGAAAAAGATAAAAATAATATTTATGTAAATGGCAAAATGCAATAATTAGATATTAGTTTAATATAGATATAGGTATATAATATCGATATGTACACACATTTAGTATAAAACAAATACGTACGTACTAATTTGTATCACATCGTTAGCAGATTTTTCTATTTTCCTTTTTTATTATTTTTTTGTTCTGCTATTTTTTGGCTTTGAATGCATTTTAGATGGAATTTGGTTAGTTTGCTATTTTATTTATTTATTTGTGGCTCGCTTTGATTTTATGCACACTACGCTTACGCTTAAAAATTGATATCGAAATCGAATAGGAACGGAAACGGAAATCAAGACGACAAAATGCCAATCGCACACTGTTCTTCACACTATTCAAATTTAACGTAACGTAACGTTCTCACTAGCACTAACACGAGAGAAATTACATTGGATACGTATAAATATATTTAAGAGAGAGAGAGAGAGATAGAGAGAGAGTGCTGGTCATGCTCCAAAACTATACAAAAGAGAACATAAACCGAAAACGTAAATAAACTGGTACAAAAACAACTCGTACGTATATAAGTTACGGTAAGCTTGAGCTTTTCTTCAGCCTGTGTGAAAAAGCTTTTACGAAATACTTTTAGAATGTTTGTTTTTTATATTTAGCGGGGTGAGAACGGAAACGGAACAGAACGGATAGGAGATCCCGGAGGATCGTGATCGAGCTGGGCACACGCTATATGGTAAAACTTAGGCCTATTTACTTATGTACATACACACACAGCAAGAGAGTGGGGGGAGAGGGGCGTGTCTAAGCGCCGAACTTCTAAACGTAATCGTAATGTAACGTAACGTAAGCCGGTGTCAGCGCAACGTAGTAGTATGCAACTCTTACGGACTAGATGCAAAAGCTGCGATTGCAACTGACTAGAAATCAAAGAACAATTATAGAAGACGACAAATTATAGAAGAGTATAAGAAGTATGTACTGGATAAACGGAGTGTGACAAAGACCATACAATGCTGTTCTGGTTCTTATTATTATTGAAATTGTTATAACTGTTATTGTGACTGGCTTAAAGTTACACACACACACACACGCACAAACAGTAATCGGCATGAGAGAAAGATAGAGAGATAGAGCTAAGGGAGTAAATCATAAGGGGAACGAAAGAGAAGGAATGCTCGAGCTATGTAAACAGTTGATTTTTCATCTATTTGGTTTTTTTTTTTTTTCAATAATTTGTCGGTTTTGCATTGTTTAAGATAATTAATATTATTTGTTACTTTTTGTTTTTGGTTGGTTTTGGTTTTTGGAATTTCTATGAGGTACATTTTGATTAAACATTCTAAGCCGCAGTGTGCAAAATGCAAATAAATAAGTAAAACATTAAGCTGAGTTTGTTGATTATTTGCAAAACTCGACTCGGTTTTGGGCCTCAGACCTACGCAAAGTTAAGCAGAATACATCAATCAATCAATTGTCGTCAATATACTTAGCTATCAATCAAGAAACTCAACTAAAATGCATCATTCATAAAATGTCGAAATCGAAAGAAAATTACAACTAGTTACGGTACGGTTTGGATAAAGAGGAAATTTTGTAACTAAATTCATACTTGGCTTGCACTTTTCACGGTTGCATTTCACATATTTATCATTATCGCATTTATGTCTGTTCTTGCTTTATCAGGTTTTGTTGTTTTGTTTTTAATATAACGAATAGCGTAAAACGTGAAGCGACACTATGCGCAAAACAAAAAAAAGTTAACCAAAGTAAAAATAAACGAAAATATAAAATAAGATATTGTGGGTGGCGGCGGGATTGGTCTTAAAATTGACGGATATGTATTGAACCTATCTGGAGGATGGCGTAACGGTAAAATCTGTACAGTCCTGACTGTCTAAAGCCTAGGGATCCCTTGATGAAGTATGTACACATGGTTGACCGTGAATAGTTCCAAAAAGTATCCTTAAGGTTTAATTGGGGATCTTTACAGTATTTAGTGAATGCTTGCAAGTAATTTTTTCCGAGCTAATTCCTTACTTCATTTATAACTGCTCAAATTTAAATGTTTTTCTAATGCCCCGTTTCCACTAGAAAGCAATACATCTAGTCAAAAATGAAGCATTCGCAAGAATGCTGAATAACATTTAATCGAATTTTTAAGTATCGTTAGCAAATTAAGTTTAGTGGAAAACCTCCGAAAATGTATGGATTAATCTGATCGTATGTGTATCCTTTTTATAAAAAAGATTATTAAGAACTGTCTTTTTAGTTTTACAAGAAGAGATATTACTAATTTAATATTTAGAAACCAGTATTTGAAAAAATCTTTATCCTCTTTTACTTCTGCTATTGGATAAACCGTTCTTTTGTGGATGCATGAAAAGCACTTACCCGCCCGAGTTAATTATTTAACTGCTTACAATTGTCGTTGGTCGCTGGCTTTTCCGCCGGAGACTCCTTCGCCGCGCCGCACTTTCATTGACCAATCAATTATAGCCACTTAAGTCAACCGGCTGATTCCTGCTCTTAACAATCTAAAAGCTTACAAAGGAACTACGAGTAATTGCCAACTACCAACGCGGGATATAGTCGGTGGGAGGAGGGAGATAAGCCCCTTGGGGGTGTTCTTGATGAGCCAGATAGAGAGATAGAAAGAGAGAGAGTGGGGCGGGGAGAGAGAGAGAGATAGCATGCTGGTAAGTACTTAAGTCCGTTAGGCGCGCTTTACTCAAAATCAAGAAGAAGCGTTCGGGACAAAGAAACGACTACGAAACTGAAGAGAAATCGCTACTTAATAAGTTTGGTTCGCCATTTTCAAGTGCTTTTCATGCATTTTCTTAGGGAACGGAACTGTTTTGAAACATGGAACGTTCTTTATAAGATGTTACAACGGAAATGAATAGTTTCTGATTCGGTTAATACGGTTTCTTCTACGGAACTTGACACTGCTCCATTGTAATGGTAATAAAAGCGGTTAAAAATGTACATACGATGAACATTAAGTAAAACAAAACTCTGTTCTTGCTGGGCAGTGTACTATGTCTTGTGTGTGTGTGTGTATATAGTATGTAAAATGTAATGTGAATGCATAGATACAACGGTAATTAGTAGTTTGTGTGTGTGTGTGGATGGATGGTAACGGTAACTGTAACGGATGGTTAGAGGTGTATGTGCCAATCTCGACGAGGAACAGAACACAAAAGGTACAGTACGCAAAAGAGAACGCAAGAGAGTTACAAATGATCGAGGTATTATATATTCGTTATGCGATGCAAGCTTTTTTTAGTGCTTCGAAAATTCAACGGTTAGGACCAATTTAAAATGTTTTTTTTTTATGTTTTTGGTTGCACTACGACACGCGACATTAATTACAAAATTCTCCCTTTAGCCTAAAAGCGATTTTCGATTTTTCAGTTCAGGTGTGTTTTTTTTTTTTTTTTTTTTGTTGGTTACGAAGTAATCGATAGATAGTAGATAGAAAGTAGATAAACTGTTCTAGTTGTGGCGGGGAGTTACTAGGATATGTCTTGTTAGTCATGGATGGAAGGGGATCGGGTGGTATTAAGGGACTAAGAGATCTCGGGAGCGGTACGGATTAGAGTCCTGCTAAAGTGAACTTGGAAATCTGTAACTATTTGTCTGTAAATAGGAAAATTTGTACAGAATAAATTCAAGATTAAACTTGGAAATTTAAAATGAAACATTTGTATTTAATTCATGATCGTCTTCAAATCAATTTGATTAAGGATGAAGTTTAAGCTTTAAAAGTTATTTAAATTAAAAGTGAAGAAAAAGCGATTAATGATGCCTAATCAAAAATCCACGTTTCTCTGCCTTTAATTCAAAGCTTGCTATTCTTTTGATAGTTAAAATTCACTCAATGCAGGACTCTAGTTGGGAACGGAATGGGGTTCGTTTCAAATTCGCTTTTTTTGGTAGGTTGTCACTTAAAGCTAACATAAACTCGATCGCTGAAGATCGCTGCTAGACGCAAGCGGCTCTCGGCTCTTACCAATTTGAATTTCTGCCATCGATAGCATCTTTGTTATTGACATTGTTGTTGCTGCCACTGTTGTTGTTGTTGCTGTTGTTCAAATTGACATTGCACCAAGGACTGTGGCCAGGTAAAAGGCTGTTGTTGTTGGAGCGCTGCTGCTGCTGCTGCTGCGCCTGCTGCTGCTGGGCATGCGGATGTGGGTGCGGATGCGGGGAGTAGAGCATGCGACCGCCTAATCCTCCGCCTCCACCGCCGCCGCCGCCGTTACCCCCACGATGCGAGCGGACCGATGAGGAGTTGCGGGAAAAGGGTCGGCGACTGCTGCCCCCATGATTGTTGCTCTGGTTGTTGTTGTTGTTGTTGCTGCTGCTGCTGCTGGCATTGGAGTTGAGCATGCTGCTGCAGTTGCTGCTGCTGCCGTTGTCGCAGTGGTTGCTATTGCTGCTGTTTCTGCTGTCGATACTGATGTGTTTTCTATTCGAGAGTTTTCTTTCTTTCTGCTTTTCTTTTATTTACGCAGCTGTGGGGCGGTAGAGGAAACGAGAAGGAAACGAAACGATTTTCTTATAAAGTGGCCGCTTTTACACTTAACTATTGCTGGCCCCGTTCCGTTTGCAATCAATGGAAATTTAGCATTCAAATCCAAATCGATCAAAGTTCATATTTTTTTTGTTGCGTATTTATATAGGCTTCAGGCTTAGTTCCGATTCGCCGGCATTCGCAAATGCTTAAAGAGTGTTAATAATTTTCCTAATTCGTGTAAATTATGTATTTGCGTAAAAAATACAAATAAAAGTTGAAGTTTGAAGTTTAAACAAAATCTATATTGTGAACAAAAAATGCTTGAAAAATGTACATATAAATCAAAAAATAATTATTTAGTCATTCAATTAAATCTTTATTGACCTTTGTTATTTGTAACTACTTATTTTTCTTCATTTTTTGTAATATTTTAAAGATTTCCTTAAAGATTTGCAACAATTTTCAAGTACTTTAGGTAGTAAATATGTAAATAAACTTGATCGATTCAGTTTTCCACCATTTCAGCTCAAAATCCAAAACGGAAAAGGGTTTGTGTATGCTCTAGTTTTTTTAAATGGAGTTTGATATTTGTTGTTTTTATTACATATTTGTGTTTGTTTTTTATTTATTTATTTAGGAAGTATTCTAAGCCGGACCCGCACTCCAGAACAGAAAGCAAACAACCAACAAGCCAACATGCTCAATAACAAAACATTTATGGTTTCTCTAGTAGGCAAAATACTTACTTAGGCAAGGATAATAAAATATTTATATATGTGTGTATATGTGTTTATATATTGAGACTGGGCGTGTTTATGTGTGGATATATATATGTTGATATTTATTGTAATATCGTAATAAATAAAACAGCAACAATTTTCAGTTTGTTTTAACAGTGTAGCTTTAATAGGTTGTCAATTAATTATATGGAACTGAGATGAGATACGTGCGTGGTTAGTTCTTCAACTATTGAGAGGTATATAAGTACGATATTTATGTATATAAATTCATGTTCGGGGGTATATGTGTAAAGCTGCCGATACAGATACGGATATATACGATATACGACGATATATAAAGAGTTAACAGTTAAGGGGAATATTATTATATTATATGTATGTGTATATGAGAGCTAACTCCGCCGACTCCTTCCGCAGCAAATGATAGGATAGATAAGTGGCAACGACAAAATTTTACACTTCCAGCGATTTTCCAGTTTTTTTTCGAATTGTGTTAAACACGATAACCCATCGTTAAGCTCCCCTCTCTCGCATATATACATACATATTCTATATCTTAATGTGTGTGTGTTTTTCGTTTTACATGAGTGTGTCAACTGAACAAAAACAATATTAGTGGTACGGTTTCGCTTTGGGGTATATATCATGTATTGGGTATTGGGTTCTCGGGTATGAATGGTATGGGGGGGGGCGGATGACTGATTACAAAACTTATCACTTATCGCCCGTCGGGCAGTTAGTACAATCGAAGGATTCCAGATCAAGAGAGCGACAGATAAAGAGGTTACACTTAACGTACATGTGTTGTGTGTGTGTGTGTTTATGTTGTTGTTGTTGTTGTTGTTGGGGTGTGTGCTCTATAAGTAGGTAATATAAATAGTACTAGGCGTAAAGTAGAAAACGAACATGTGCAAAGTAAAACAAACAGTGTGACAAAGTCGTGTTGTCGTATAAAGAGTATATAGTATATAGCATAAATGGATGGGTTAGATCGTATTTGGAACCATTAAAAGAACATAGGACAAATACAAATAATTACAAGGTACTTGGTACTCTTTTTCTTGTTTTTTTTTTTCTTCTCAGTCTTCTAAAGTATTTTTTTAACAGGTATACAAAGAAAAAAAAAATAACAAAGCTTACAAACTAAAGCCGTTCGGTTGCCAGTTGCGGTAGACAGTTGATTGATTGGTTGGTTGAGGTTGGTTGGTTGGTTGGTTTGGACTTGTAGGCAGTTCGAGGATTATTCTTTTAAAAGTTGAGCTGAGCTGAGGTTGAGGTGTGTGCAGTTTTGCAGTTGCAGTTGCAGTTGCATTTGCGCTTGCTTTGGTAGTTGGTCAGTGAGATTGAGATACAGATACAGATACAACAGTGTCAACGGCAACGGCATGGATGGCAGGATGGCGGTCTTATGTGGTACATACGGGCATGTATTTAGTATACATTTTTTCGGTTTAGTTGCTTTTCGGTATCAGTATCAGTATCAGTATCAGTATTGTTGTTGTTTTGGTTTTTATCTTTTATTTTTATTTTACATGTGGCTATATACGAGAGTCAATATAGGGGGAAACACTTGATGATCGGTATTCGGTTTGAGAGACGTGTGTGTTAAAGAAGCGGAGCACGTCTGGCCACGGCCGTTAACAATGCAAATTTACCACCAAAACCAGCAATAAAATATTGTATGTATGCTAAAACAAAGAAAATAAAAGTAAAAGAAAACATTGCTATTACATTCAGTTGAGAACTAATTACTTGGATCGGTTTAGTTTGGTTAGCAATAAATGTATGTATATAGTATGTGGATATCAAATATTTAAGTAAATACCTAATTGATTTGGATTATCTATTAAAGCCTGGTTGTAATTGCGGCCAATGGGTATTAATTAATGCCAATGTAATGCAAATTAGACGTAAAAATATGCAGGCAGATACAATATACAAATGCTTTTTACTATCATATAACGACAATGGTTGTAATTGTGGTTCCATCATATATCATACAGTTGCGGTTAAAATAATAGTGCTGTGCTTCGGGCTGTAGTCTCTTCCCAAAGGTGTTGGTCGAAGTGGAGCGAAATATCATCTAAGAATAATGGTTAATAGTGGCACAAGTAACTTAATCAAAGTAGAAAAAAAGTAAAATTGGATATATCAGAGAATAAACTGAACTTTATACAAGGTAAGCTGAAGTTCGCTTCAGTGTTAGTGTTAGTGTTAGTGTTTTGAGCAATTCATTTAATAAGAACAAAAAAAAATAGTATGCTAAGTAAATGTTGAAAATATTTAAAGACAATGTTTTATTATGATAAGTAAATATGGTCTTTAAACATTAATTTTAAATGACATAGGTATCTTTTTTAGGTTTGAAAATGTTTAGTTATAGTAATAGTATAAGAAAGGAGTATTCCAAAACAAGAAATGGTTTATAGTATTAATTTAACACTATTAAATCGAAAAGAATAAAAAGCATTTACTTAGCAATAATTAAACTTAGCTTAATAAATGTCAAATCAAATTTTTTAAACTGAAACTGAACTTAAGTCGTGGCTGCCAGACAAAGGGTTAACTATTTTACGTTTATCAGTGCATGAACGCCCCTAAGTGATTAAGATATTTGTAATAAACATTAGTTTACAGATAAGATAAGCTTTCTAAACATAGATAAAACGCTAAAAGGGGTCTACTGACGTGATGGAGTATAAGGAAAAGCAACAATAAGGGCTCCCCTTGAACGCAACAAAAAATCAGACTACATTTCGGTCATTAAGCGCTATTATTTCCACCACAACTGTGCCTATGTATGCGTATGCCCAAGGAAGTGGAACTCCTCTAAAAAGAGTTTCTGCGTGCGAATCGGTTCGAGTGGAGCGGCTGTGGCTGCGGCTGCGGCTGCGGCTATTCATACTTGGGCAGGGTCGGCCACTGAGTTGGGGTCGTTCAACACGATGGCCGCCCTCTCAAAATTAAAACAATAAATTATAAAAAATAAACGCATATATACACACATACACACAGGCAGGGCAGGCATCAAAATATACGCTTTTCCCATGGAGTCCGGACCCCAAGCAACACACACACATTCGCACGCACACACAAAGTTTGACGGACGGAAGTGGAGAGAGCACAGAGAGGCACTGAGCGGCATTGAGAGTGCGAGAGAGGTCCCACCTAGCCATGTCTGGCCGTGTACGTGTATGCGAGAGTGTGTGTGCAAGTGCCCCTCTTGTTGTTGCTATTGCGTAGTCATGGCAGTCAACTTTATCGACGATTGCTCTTTTTCTCGTTTCGTTTTCGTTACACACACTGATTATATGAATACGTGAATATGTATACTATGAAACGTTTGTTGGCTGGCTGGTTTTTGGCAATTACGCTGGCGTTTCAAAACACAATGATTTGGCTAAATTGCGACCAGTGCTTTTCTGGTATACACAGGCCAATTTGCATAGGCTGCTTATCCTAGCACTGCACTTCACAAACACACCATTAGCATGGGCACACACGAACGCATTTCGAAACAGAAGTCGGACTTATTGGGGCGGGGGGCGTTGAATATATTCGAAATAAAACGGATAAATAATAGTACACACCAGTCACAAGCGAGACGAATAGCAGCCGAGCTCCCGACTCAACGGACAAAGACGCTGTGTGGTAAAATGTACCCAGGCGCTCCTCTCTCTTTTTCACTGCGAGTGTAGATATGGAAAATCGAAACTCTGTGGCTCTGCTCTCCACTCTCGCCGTCCCGCTCTCCCCCGCACACGTACAAAATCAACACAAGTTCACACATACATACATACAGACGTGAACTCACAATGACAACCACTTCGTCACCAGCAGATAAAAAGCGCTGGCCTTAAAATACTGCGTTTTATGTAATTCCACTAGATACATACGTTGCGGAAACAAGCACAATTCATATTTCACGGTGGCGCAAATAATAATCGTTTCTGAATAAAAATTGCACTTGGTTGTATGGTGTATCTTTATTTTTTTATGGGAGTCTACCTCAGCGATGCCGATCTGGCTGTTTGCCCGCTATATCTGGCGGGTTTTAGAAGCTATATAGCTAGGCAGTTCCAGAGTGGCCAGATCAATAAAATGGGAAAGTGCGGTCACACGTACGATAACGTATTTTTTACTTTACACTGCCACAATTAAATCATTTTTTGTATTTTGACACAAGCCGACATCTTAATTTTTATGTTTCCTAGCATTTAGACTAACTTTCGACTGTTTGAAATGTATTAATAGTTCCTAGGATTGCGCGTTGAATAGAGATGCAAAGACGTCGATGACGATATCGATATTTTCAATAGGGCGATAGATCGATGTAAGTTTTTGCTTACAGAAAAAATTCCCTATTTGTAATAGGCAACTTTTCTTAACTTTTCTTGCTATAAGATAAAACTAAACTGACAAAGTTCCGGAAAACGCGGGCGCAATGGTGAATTTTACCTTGAAAATGGTTTATGATTAATCGATTCGATGAGAGCCGATAGCATCGATTTTTTGCCAGCTCCAATGGGGGTGTTTTAATTTGCAAGCTGCGGTCACACTAATCTCCACCGAAAACGCTAAAACTCTGCCTGAAAAATAAAGGTTTTATTTATTAAAACCGAATAGCAAACTCTTCGTCAGGTTGCTGGCCATTTCAACTGCGCGTAAACGGAATCTGCAACTAGAAAATGTAAGTAATAATGCATATTTTACCCCGGTGCTCGGCTGAAACATTTCTGCTTTTTTGGCCGCTCTTAGGGCGCGTGCCCAGAGTCCCGCCGGTGAGGGTGAGAAGGAAAAGGACAACAAGGATAAGGACACCAAAGAGAAGGACGGCAAGGCAGCGGCCAGCAGCTCCTCGCGCAGGGAACGCGAACGAAAGCGTCGCGGCTCGGCTTCCTCCAGCAGCGACTCCAGAAGCAGGTAAAATAACCGGCAACTTACACCAACACACACGCGTGTGTGTGGTTGGTTACTGTTGCAAACTCCAAATATGGTGTTTTTAACTTTATAAGTTACCTTGCAATTCGATAATTTCTAGCTCTTCGGACAGCAGCTCATCGCGCAGTAGCTCTGGCTCAGACTCACGCTCTAGTTCGAGCAGCTCCAGTGACTCCTCAAGCTCGTCGTCGTCTTCATCGAGCGACTCGGATCGCAGCGAGAAAAATAGGCGTCGCGGCGCCGGAGGTGGAGGCAAGGACAAGGAGAAAGATAAACCCGCGCCACGATCCCGTTCCCGCTCTCGCACCCGATCGCCCAGGCGTGCATCCAAGTCACCGAGGCCGGGAAGCAAGGCGCGAAAGGAACCAGAGCGCGATCGGGAGCGACGCAGTCGTTCCCGGGATCGTAACCGCCGTGGGGTGTCCAACGATAGACCCGTTGCCGAGAATAATAATGCAAAGCGCGACCGTTCCCGCTCGGGAAGTCGCTCGCGATCGCCACGACGCCGTGGCCGTGGCTCCGTGGATAGGACGCCGCCACCGAAGCGGAGGGAGCGCTCTCGCTCAAGAACCCGCACTCGTTCGCCCACACCCAAGCCGGTGCGCATTCATATCGGTCGTCTGACGCGCAACGTGACCAAGGACCATGTGTTCGAGATCTTTAGCAGCTTTGGCGATGTGAAGAACATCGATTTTCCTACGGAACGTAATCACCCGAACTATGGGCGCGGAATGGCCTACATAGAGTACGCCACCGCCGAGGATTGCGAGTCGGCCATGAAGCACATGGACGGCGGCCAAATCGATGGGCAGGAGATAACGGTGTCGCCAGTCATCATACCCAAGCAGCGACCACCCATGCGCCGTCCCTCACCTCCCATGCGTCGTCCGCAGAACAACCGCTGGCGCTCCCCGCCCCAGTTCAATCGGTTTAACAATCGCGGCGGAGGAGGCGGTGGCGGCGGTCGTCGTCAATCGCCCATGCGCGGACGGCGGTCTCCACGTCGTCGCTCTCGATCCCCCATCCGTCGTCGGCGTCGTAGCAACAGCAGCGACAGCTCCCGCTAAAGGACGCGGCAAGAGGCCTAGACCGTACAATGGACACATGATGCATGCCGATCGGCAAACACGGAGCTGATTGCACTTTTCTTTATATTATAATCCGAACAATAAACATGAGCAAGCGCCACATCCATAATACAAAAGTTTAGTGTATAAAGCTGCACTCGGAATCTGCGAGGGGACAGCCCAGCGGGTGATGGAGCTTGAAGAAGCAGCTACGCTTCTTGGCAGTCAGGCTTGATGACAGGACGACTCTTGGCTTGGGTCTTCGTATTCCTATGAGATCTCCGCCGCAGAACTCAAAGACCTCGTGCTTATTCCTCAGCAAGGTCTTAATGCCACCGCACTCGGACTTGATGCCACTCAACTCTTCCTTGCTCAGAGTCTGGGCAATCTGTCGCATTGGCAGCCTTCCCCGCCACTTATCCTCGTCGGCGTTGAGCAGTAGGTTGAAGATCTTCAACACCAAGCCATCGATAATGGATTTGTCCACCTGCGTGCAGTTTCGCACACTCTCCTCCTTCTCGCGCAGCTTTATTTCGGCATCCCCCGATTTGTACTTTCTTAACTCCTCCTGCACAAAGTATTCAAAGTCTCTTGAATCCTTTGTAGTGTGTCCTTTGATTCCGATCAGAGCTAAACGCTTGGTGCTGGGTATTTTCAAGCGATCCTGAAGGATATCAAAGCCGCATTCCTTGGTCACTTGGGTGACATAGTGGAAAAAGTCCTGGTAGGCACTAATTTTTGTGTTCCGCCGCCTGAACTTGGCTCCAGACAGCTCGTACGGACAGCACGGTAGCAGGAAAAAGTTGGCCTTTAAGCGCGATGCCAAGACAGGAAGCCACGGCGAAAGCTCATCCGAATGGTTGCCGATCAGCCAGTCCACATCGGGAAAGTCCAAGGAGGAACTGTTCGGCTCGACTGCCTGCTCGACAAGGCTCTGTTTGGTGTCCTCGGGGTAAAGGGACCAAATCTTCCGTTTCCTTATATCGTAGCCATAGCCCTTGTAGCCCTCGGCATTGAGCACATGCACCAAGAGTCCGTTGCCGCAGCCCAAATCCGCAAAAGCCTTGGGTTCCGTTTGGGTTTGGCTCCAAAGGACAATTAGATAAGCAGCTATGGCCAAGTCCTCATAGATGAACTTCAGCGGATCCGTGGACTCTTGAGCGGTCTGCCAGTACTCTAAGAGCCGCTGGGAATGCTTCTGTTTTAGCTCCTTGTACAGATCATTGTACTTTTCCACATCTACCAAGCTCAAAGACTTTTGCCTGGCTTCGTCCTGTTTGGACTGCGACCAGCTCAGAAGCTTTGGCCTCAGAACATACTCCAGCCAATTGGAATTTTCTTTGGCTTCCAGTTTTAGCTGTCCCTCAAGGAGCCGCACCGAGAAGTCCTCAATGGCATCGCTGGCAAACTGGCACTGGTAGCTGCGTTCCACAAAATCTGCAAATAAGAGTTGGTTTAGTTATTTTCATAGATTAAGTAATATACTGGGACTCCCACCCACAGTCCCGGTGGCCAGGATGTTATCCGCCAGTTTCTTGGGCAGCAACTTGTAAAATATCTTGAATCTCTGGCACGTGCGCTGGCCTGGCTCCTCCCTCAGGGACTTCATCAGGTCCTCCTCGTTGGACTCATGCAGCTGGCCATCCTGATCCTGTTTCTCCACTTGCGTTACCACCACCTCGAAAATCTTTTTATTCAAGGCATGGTAGTTTTTGACCAGTATTCCAATCGCCTGCCAGAACTGCGCTTCTACCAGCTCCGAAACCAATGGCGTGTTGTAGTCATCCATCCGAAGTTCGACCATAATGCACGCCAGGCAGGGGGGACTGTGAAGCCAAAAGTATAAGAAAAAATAAGTAAGATGGAGCGACACACCTGGCCAAACTGTGTTTTATAAACAAAAAAAGTTGTTGTCCGCATATATCATAGCACTCGACCCTTCGAGAGTCTTGCGCTCACTACTCGCTGCTTTTCTCCCCCAAGAGCTTTAAAAGCTTTCTGGCAGCTTGTGTCGAGTAGCTTTTTATATGGCAGAGAGCAGAAGAAGCTTAATTGAGAGACCGGCACTGCTCTGGGAGTCTTTGCTCCGCTCTTTCCCATTCTGGCGACCCAACATGACCCTCTCGTCCATCTCGCCCATGTGCTACCGCAACACCCGCCAGAAGCACGGCGGAACCTGTGCGGTGGCACACAAGTGCACCTTGTGCCCCATGACGGCGGATTCAGTCATGGGGCTGCGCCGGCGCACAAGTGCTCTAAGCTGTTCACCAAAGATCTGCTCTTGCTTGCCTCACAAAGCCACAAATCCATCAACGGAAAAACAATAGATTATATTGTAAGCGAGGAGAAACATGTAAAGAGGTGGACACGGGTGAGCCTAACCCCTGAAGAACTGGCCGATCTAGTCCTGCCCCCAAAAGTGGACTACGAATTTTACGGGGAGTTCGTAAACCCGACACTTTTTAGTTTATAAGTTAATTTATAAGTAAATTTTAACATGTTTATATATTAATTTTAATATTTAAATGATTTTAATTTTAGAAATATTTATATTTATGTAAAACATATTTTAATAAAAAATAAACAATATGCTTAATATTTCAATTATAACAGCCGAAGCTTGTATACCCTTGCAGATTCCAATTGGATGATTAATAACCTATTAATATAGTCCCGTTCCTATGGCAGCTATATGATATAGTCATCCGATTGGAATAATATAAAAAGCTTATATCCGAGAGTAGAACAAGATATGCAAGTAAACTTAACAGAGGTGGTTCATCAAGCTGCTTGGACACATCCTGCTCTTCTACGTTTGGTATCAACTCGTTGAAAAGGTCCTCATCAGGACTCTGCTGCTCTTCCTGGTTCTCAGTTTCGACTTTCACAGTCTCCTCCTCAACGATTTGTATATCGGTGAATATAGGCACCAAAGAGAAAAAGAGAAGAGCTCCAAAGAAAGCCCGTAGAAAAGCACCTGCAATTTCTTTTCTTCACGTTTTCGAAGACTGCGGTCTTTCCCCAAGCCTCCTGCTGTACCCGGTTTCTATATCTCTTAATTAATTACACACACGCTCGCACAAATCCGGGGGAAATAGCTTTACAAAAGCGAGAAGAATCTAGAAAAGTGATGGGAAACCAGATAGTACTGTCGATAATATAGCTGGGACTCAGTAATATAGGGCAAATCTCTTAGAATCCGATAAAAAAAGCTACTTATTCTCTAAAAGAAAAAAAAAAGAGTGTTATATCTTTCACCATTTTATGGGAACTTTTCAAATTATTATTTGAAAAAAAACCGCCATTCGGCAGGGCTGCCACCTCGCCGGCAGAAACTGCTTGAAGAACTGCTTGGATCCAATCAGACTGCTTTCTCAAATTGGGTTCATTCTTACCGACGGACGTTTCACAAAATATCGATGTATCGAATATTTCATCGATGATTTTATCGAATATTTTATCGACGATAAAATGCTAAGCCAACATAAAGCTTCTATCGATATAGATACTGTCATCACTAATTTACGCGCTTTAATTTTGTTGCACTTTTTTCCCTAAACAATTTTTAATAGAAATAATGCCTAATCAAGACGAACTTAGCCAGGGGGCCAAGCAGAGATTCGTGGAGACGGCTGCTCGGGCCAAGAACCCACTGGAATCCCTCAGCTATCAGAGCTACAGGGCTCCAACGGGGGAGGAATTTAAGCTGCTGTGTCGCACCAAGACGGACGCCGATCCCAAGATGCTGAAATGGGCCTTTAAACTGGCCGAGACCAATGTCGGGCCCTTCTACAAGCAGCTGAAGATGGGCTGGCAGCCGAAGATCAAGGCGGCGGAGCTGAACAAGAACTGGGCGCGCTACTTGGTGGTCCAGAACGACAAGAAGGAGAACGTGGCCTACTCCATGTTCCGCTTCGACATGGACCACGGCGACTGTGTGCTGTATTGGTAAGTCCTTTATCTACAAATTCAACGATTTCCTTGGAGTTAATCATTCTTCCGGCAGCTACGAAATGCAGGTAGCTGCGGCTTACCAGAGGAAAGGCCTGGGCAAGTTCATGATGCAAATTCTGGAAGACTGCGCCCGCCACTGGCACCTGGAGAAGCTCATGCTCACCGTCCTCAATAACAACGAGCCGTCCATATCCTTCTACAAGCAACTCGGTTACGGTAAGGATGAGATCTCTCCGGATGTGCTCGAAGAGGCCGACTATCAGATCTTCAGCAAATCCTTGCTGAGCTAAACTCGAGTAAAATAAGACAACTAGCAACTAACTCAACAATTTTTCATTTATTTCAACAAATTGGCCTGGGTCTCCAGGTAGTTGGCCATGCGAATGTCCTGCGAGCTGAGGCCGCCCACGTCGTGTGTGGACAGTGTGACGTCCACCTTGTTGTAGACGTTGAACCACTCGGGATGATGGTTTATCTTCTCGGCCAGCAGGGCGACGCCGGTCATGAAGGCGAACGCCTGGTTGAAATCCTTGAGGACGTACTGCTTGAAGATGGCATCGCGGCCCTCGACCAGGGTCCAGCCGCAGTCCAGCAGTGGCTGCAGCTTCTCAGCGCGCTCCTGTTCGTTTAATCGCACCTGCGTTGTCAAGAAACCATGTATGTAAGTTGGATTTTTTAAACAGATTTGGAGGTTGTGGGATATGTGTGCATGTGTGTGTATAATGAAGTTATTTGAGGAGTATGGTAAGGGCCATTTCTTTGCTAAGAACGACGGTTTCCTTTAGCTTTTTCATTACACTTTCTCATTATTTTATTATTTTGAATTAAAAGTAGGGACGTTAATTCATATGTATGTATATTGAAGTTATTTCATGAACCATTTCTTCACTAAGAACGAAGGTTTTCACTAGCTTTTTCATTACACTTTCTCGTTATTTTATTTTCTTCTTATTTTGAATTAAAATTAGGGATGGTTAACTCATTTGTAAGAGTAAGTTCCAGTTATGCCTTATAATATACGTATGTTTTGACTCACTAATGAAGCTGAAACTGGTTCAAGTAACCAAGAAATGGAAATTGAAATGGAGCTTTTGCTCAATACTTCTTTGTTTTAAAGGCAACGTTTGCTGAAATAACTTTAGTACACTCAGTTTTGTGCAGTTTTCTTAGGAGCATTACCTCCCTAATTTGGTAACCAATTTTAAAGTGCATGTTACTCTTACATCCTTATACACAGTTTACAGTTTACAGTTTACAACCTAAATCCGTAATACCCTTCTTCCAGGGTATAAACCACATGCTTAAGCCCCACAGCTGAACCTTGGGGTCGCGTATTATATTTGGAAGGCGATAAGCAACCTCTCGATTTCTCGGCTTTGCCCCTAATCTAAGCAATTACCTATTTCCCATTGTACTTACCACCATTTTGGTCTTTTTCGCTGCGGTTTCTGTCTTCTGAGTGCCGTAAAGTCTCCGGAGAAGCGAGCTGCCACCAGTTGCTGCTGCTGCTGCTGCTGTTTTCGCTGCTGGCGAATACAGAACTGAGGTTTGTGGAAAGCTGCGCGAATAATTAAAGCTCAGTTTCTCGACTCTACGCTCTCCGCCCTCCCGCCTCCCCCCTCACTCACTCCAGCCGGCTCCTCTCGCTTGTTGTTGCTGCAGTGGCGCGAGATAAACCAGATTTGTGGCGATTGGCAAGCAGATTGGCTGCCGCCTTTCGAAAGTTTAGCCTAAGCACATTCTGTGCGCACTTAATATTTAGTAACATTTTGTATTTGCTTTTCAAAAACTAGTTTGTTTTCTTGTGTTTTGTTGTTGTCTTCCGGTGTGAACAGCTGTTCGGCGCGGAGCTGCCAACTCGTCTAGTAATACTTCTTCACAAAATGACAGTCACAGCGGGATTAAGTGACTGTTGAATTTAAATTTATGATCTTAATGGGAGAGTTTTTTCCGAGTTTTTGTCAAATGGGAAATAAATACTGACTAGAAGCGGGCTACTGCCCGATTATAATCGGATATGGTTAGGAATTGCTGTAATTAGTAGAACAATTATTATGTGTCTTGAATTAATAGTAAAACAATGTCAATTTTAGTAATTATTACAAAATTTGTTTGCATTCATAAACTTATTAAGGATATATTGTTATTAAGAATTTATTGGCCATATATAATTTATTTTTGAAAATATGTTTAAGTAACAGTTCAGCAGGAGCTTAAAGAAAATATTTACCATACTTTTTATTGGATTTTTATCGTCCTTCTTGTAAATTCTTCTCTTAAATTCTTCTTTCTTAATTTCATGCAAAGGGATTTTATTTTAAAAACATTATAGCTCATTATTTAAAGGTTATACTTCTTTTTATTTAATTGATTATACAATTTTATAAATTTAAATGCTGTACGGTGATGTCATCTTTCATATTTTGTAGGATCCTTAGACCACTCTGGCTATGTTTATTAGTGTTTCTTATAGATTTTATTGAATTATTGGCTGCTTTTCTTTGCTTTACTTGTGCACTGTATTATCGGATTCACCATTGCCGTAATAATCGTAATCCACATTGGCGGTGGAGGTGGCCAACTTGGGCGGAACGCTGGGAGTAACTGCATCCTGGGCTGGCAGGACCGGTGCAGTAGTGGCTTCTGGCGGAGCCATTGTGGTGGTTGTGGTCTTGCGCCAACGCAGGCTATAGCGACTGCGTATGAATGGTGGCAAGGTCACCAATAAAGAGTCGCCCAGGGCTTAAAAACAAAATTAAAACATTAAATTGGTGGAAATTAATAACCTGTAGTAATATTAAGGTATTTTTGTGGTTTCTTAAGCTCTTAATTTATTGTTTAAATTCAAAGGAAGAAAGTCAACTGATCACATTCAGTTGAATGTTAAAAAATGTCAGTTAGACTTAGCTTTTAATCAAATTTACTACTTACCCAACCCCAAAAGGCAACAGCAAAGGACCAACATCAGGGACAACTTCATTCTTCGTAACCCTTTCAGTGCAAACTGCAACTTTTCACAGCAAGTCCCATTGCATTTATATAGCCCCCTTAAACTGGCAGATAAACCCAGATAATTCCCAGAGGCACTTCCCCATGGGGAATTGGCAGAAAGCCCTCCTCTCCAAGTTCATTCACCGCTGCTGCTGCGACTTTTTTTTGTTTGTAAAATTATTTATTTCTTTATCTCTGAATGAACTCTTACTTAGCGGCACATTGTACAAATGCTTCGGAATCGATATTATTATGCTTAAGCGAAATGGTAATAAATACGTGTTTGTGGAGGCGGCTGAGTGACCGGATTAATCCGGGTGTATCAGTTGTCCGGATCCGCGGGTCTTGGGCGCTTCGGTCCAGATGGTATTGGCGGCGGCGGGACATCCGGAACGGCACTGTTTTTGCTCGCCGATCCGTTGCGGATGTCCTCGAAACTGGGCTTTGCTGGCTCCAAGTTGTCCAAGGGAAGTGGCTGAATTTGTGGCTGAATTTGTGGCTGAATCTGAGGCTGAATCTGTGGCTGAATTTGTGGCTGCAGCTCCTCCACGGGCGGCGTGGCAGCTGGAGCAGCTGTGGGGTAGCCCTGGCTGGGATAGTAGTCATAGGGCGGCAGGTAGTTTTGGCGTATATATCCCGCTTGGTCATAGATCACTGGATACTGGCTGTACGGATATGGAGGCAGGTGCATGGGCTGTCCTCGAAACTGCGACGGCAGGGGGATGAGCACGGGAGGCAAACCTTGCTGGTTGAGGGGCAGTGCCGTCATCTGCTCCTTAGGCATCTCCTTGGGCTCCAGGCTTCCAGGTGGAGCCTGCGGCAGTGGTTGCTGCTCCACAGGCGCTTCTGCTGGTTGCTGGGGCTCATAGGGCGCAAAGCCAGAGGGATATTGCGAGGATGTGGGCAGGGGATACGGCAGCTGAAGAGAGAGAGAAAATTGTGTTTTATTTTTATGCGGTAAAACGTTTAACTTTTTATGAATATCTGATTTAAAAAGAAGGTAATTTTCTATAAGCTTTAATAGATTCAAAATTGCACGCCTGAGACCTGCCAATATATTTTATTTTTATTAAAATTTTACATTTAAAACCTAAGATACAAATTTGGTTCAATTATATTTTTGATAGATACGATTTAATATTCAATAAGACGTCATTATTAGTTTTGCAATATTGTAATTGAAAGCACTTAAATATTATAAATAATCCTACTCAGATGTTTCGCAACATTAATCTCATTTAATAAATACTAATTTCTTAAATTATAGTTTATAGCTTTAAAACTCATTTGGGGTAATTGGTAGTACCATTTCCCAGACTTTAATTATTTTTTTAGTTGCTTTTTTATAAAATATCTTAAATTAAATAATTATAGATACACTCACCCTCTCATTTGGCATCAAACCGGGCACGATGGGCTGACCGAATCTCACCAACGGAGGACTGTAGAAGCCATAGGGATTGTAGGGTCCAAAGGGAGCATAGCCCGGCTCATGGATGGTGGGCTGGATGACCGGATAGGCCCGACTCGAGGTGAGGTTGTCGTCCGTGGTGATCAGGGCATTGTAGACCTTGGGCTTCTTTCGTAGACGGCGGGCGGCTTGCGAGGGATCCGCCAGCAAAGCCACGACCAAGCCCAGCAGCAGAATCAGAAGCGTTCGCTGTAAGAATAATAAGAATTTAGAGCTATAGACAAGTGGCTACAGTTTCCCATTGACAGCTGTCCCTGGTATTTGTCGCTCCGCAGATCTGTAGATACAAATGTATATTGTTCAATGAAAATCGTAATCTGTTTAATTGATCGCCATATCGATCGACAATCAATCAATGGATTGTTTGGACTACGCACAATTGTGCTGGCGTTTCTTGACGGAAGTTGGGAGCTACTCTACAGGGAAGCCGTGGCTCGTTACTAATGGGAGCTCGGATCGCGACCAGAAGAAACCCCGCCAGAAGAAACCCAAAAGATACTTTCAAATGGGGCTGCAGTCGGCGGCGGCGGCGTTGGGCGAAACAATCAACACATGTCAGCCTTTGTTGCGAATTCTCTACACTTCATTAGTTCTGAATTGAAATGTAGATTGTTCCTTTAATTGGATTACGTATTTGCCGGAGTTCAAACCGGACGGGTGAATATTTCTAGCCTTACATACACTAAGAATTTTAAGATACATATCTTTGAGTTATTTTTAATTCTTGAAATATAAAGATCTAATTTTAGGTTTTTTGATTTTAAATAATCTTTAATTAATGCTTAATTCTTGTCTTTGTATCAAATAGGACTCTTTCTCTCGAAAATCGTGAAAATATCCTTTCGGCTTCTCTATAATTTCCATGTGTTTTTTTGGGAATGTAAAGTGTGTTGTGGAAAAGAGTGTGTGCAAAGAAAACAATTTAATTAATTTATTTATATGTACAAATCTTAATAGTTTCCAGTGCATGAGTTCAACTGCGAGCCCAAGTCAAAGGCATTTTCCTTTACCATACAGATATGGAGCGTCTAGGTCCGGTTAAACGAGTTGCCCCAATGGGCTCTCGTCGTGGTACTGGAGCATGCAAATGCACTGGAGCGATCGGCGGAACAGTGACCGCGTTTTTCTGATCTTGATCCCCAGTCGCTCTCGGATCACTCGGATTACCCAGAGCTGGGCTTGGCTGCCCTGACTGAGGCAGAGGCTGGGATTGGGACTGAGACTGAGACTGACTGGCAATTTGCCTTGCTTTCCATGCGCATTTCACTTTGACTTTCCTCGGGCCACTCAGACACTCCACCCACTCGATCCCCCATCATGATCTCCATTGCCAGAGCAATATTCAACGCTTTTCCTTTTCTGTTTTCTAGCATCGTTTTCGATTTCAGTGAAATTAAATCGACGCCAAGCGATTCAAATCGAATTGAGTGGAATCAGCAACCAACGATCAACGACCACCGCCAGACAATAATCGTAATGATCGGCCCGATGCCGAGATTGATCAAGTGCCGGAGTGCAGCTCCACTCCACTTTGTCGAAAATTGGGCCAACTCGAGTGCCATTGTAATGTGTTTGCGTTTAAAAGTGATAGTCGAATAGTTCGATCTTCGGTCTTTGGTCTTGGATCTTGGCCATGGGTGTTTCCCATAGGCCCGCCAAGAAATCGAGAGTCACATCTCGATCTCGATTGGGTGGGTGGTCATGTGAGTCAATGGGCTTTGACTCTGAAATGAACTGAAATGACCTGGTCCGGGGTTCTTGAATGGTTTCTCTAAGCGTGATTTGGGTTTAAAACGAATTTTACTCTATAAAAGGGTTTGAAAAGAATTAAATACTTAATATACAAAAGTGAGGATAAACTTATTTTACAAATTGTTCTTGTTTTCATTAAATTATTATTCAAGAAACTAATAAGCTGGTACGTATTGACAATGAGCAAAACAATGTAGAGTTTCGTAGGTGTCACTTGGCTTTAAAAGTATTTTAAAGCAGCTGAAAAATTAATAACTAAAAAATAAATCTAGTTTGTTATCAGAAATTTGTAGAATTAAAGAGACCATTGCTCCTTTATTCCTTTCCTCGCTAAGATGTTTTTTTTAGATTTTATTCAATTCTGTTAGAATTCATTTTAACAAGCTTCTGTGAATATAGCATATATCACATATTGCCTCAATCTTTCCACCCGTTTTTAATTGCTTAATTGTTATAATTTCTAAATTGATGACATTAGTTAGCGCACAATTTAAGCACTAAGTAGTTGTTTTAAATCTATTTATCTATCTATCTTTCTATCTATCTATCTATCTATCTATTTATTTGTACTAATTTAGTAGTAATTCTAATCTCAGTAAAATTAACATAACTGATTTCATGATTTAACTTAAATATTTGCCTTCAGGAGAGTAACACTGGAAGCTAAATTTCGAATGCTATTTCTTATTCCCTCTAAAAGGCAATTATTTATTGTTATAAATAATTTAATTGTTATTTTTAGCTTGACAAATGCGGCTGTAATTTTACTGTTCACTTCATTTAGTTCAGAATTTTAATAAAAAATAATTAATCTTCTGCTAAATATTTAAACTTTCAAGTTAGAATTTCAAATATGTTTTATATTATTTACTTAAGTCTAGTTCTACTTATTGTTAGATATTGTTTTGCAATTTATTTTTCATTATAATAATTTTTTTATTCATTCAATTTAAAGCTAATAATTTATAATGTTTCCTCCAGTCTCGTTAAGTGTCTGCAATTCCAAGAGTACTTGAGCATATTTCCTTCCTTTCAAGTCATTAGAATAGCCACAGCTTCTAGCCAGCAGACTTCTGGCCATTAAGCCGAGAGCTATGAGCCACGAGCTGGGCTTGCCTGATATTTAGTGGCCTGCATTTGGCCAGCTGTTGAGCTGGCTTAGAGGCTGACTCAGTCGCATTCATGGCTAAGACCAGTTCAAAGGCAGTAAATGCTAGCCGCTGTAACCTTAAACCTGGAGTCTGAACCTGAATCCGAGTCTAAGATTATGACGGAAAGTGAAAGTGCTGGGCTGGAGGGGGTTGTGTGGGTGATCAAAGGCATCACTCGGCAGCCGCCGCTCGCTTACCTTTTCCATTTGCATAGTGGCTGCCCTTGTTTATGGATTTCCTCCGGATTTCGTATGCAGACCAGGCGATGCACTGTGCACTGAGGAAGCTCCAGAAAATCCCCAAAAGGTATATTTAGTGTCCGCAATTGCACTTGCACTTGCTCTTCTTATTTAAAATTCACTAGTCGCGGCGTCACAACACGTAATGACTTTGAAAACAAGTTGCTTGATAAATAATACAAAATACAAATAAACAAAGTGCACTGCCTGCACATGCAAAGTGCTCCTTGACGGACCGGAGCACGACTCGACTCGGTGGCTCTGTTACTGGTGACTGTTGTGACTCTACGCGGAGGCTGCCGACGACAAACTGACTCTTTCTGCCGCTGCGCACGCGCGTTTCTTTATTGGGAGCTCGGCGGAGACTGAGACTTGACTGGGACTTGGACTTGGTCTTCAAGCGAGCGCTGGGCGCGCGCTCCATGGGCAGCCTTTTATACCTTCGGTACTGGCGGAGGTGTCTGTGTCATGGTGTGCTTTCTGGCCATAAAGGCTGGCAAATAAATAGCCAGGAACTTCTGGGAGTTTGGCCTACTTTCGGCTAACCTTGCAGCGGGTCTTTGCCAGAGATTTGTTACAGCTTGAAATAAAAAGGTTTAAAAATAGATACTCTAAAAATAGTTACTCCACAGTTTTTATGCTTAAGAAAGTACATCGATTTTCTTTCAGGTTAGTCAATTTATTAGTGCATTTGTGAACAATAAAGTAGTCCTATATAGATATAGATATATTGACTTCTTAGCTTTCCATTTTATAACTTACGCTTTCATACAAGCCTCAGGGTATTCCCTCTTCGAATAAATCAAAACAAAACTAAAAAATAAATACAGAAATAAATACGAAACCCAAATGGCTTTCCCATTGAAGGAGGCATTTTCATTAGCTTCGATTTAATTGCTCTCTGGGGCCTTTAATGAATGCAATAAACCGGGCGAAAGTGTAGAATCGAGGCGCAATGAACACCAACTGGGTCTCTAGGAATTTGTTCAGCTCTCCACGGCTACAGGTATAGTTTCAGCTATGGCTACGGCTCTCGGGAAATGCAATTGTCGTGGCCACAACATGTCTTTATTCTCGGGGCCATGGCAAATGAGCTTTAATCGGGTTTCACTTTCGTTTCGTTGGCGAACTCTCTGGCTCAGAACACACGGCTGCTGGCTGAGGTGGCTGGAACTGGCTCCCCACACACAGTATTTGTTGTTAAATATACTTTTTCATATATAATAAAAGACACTAAGAAAATAAGTCGTTGCAATTATAAAATTATACACCTATGATCACCTTTGAAATTTAATTGTAATAATATAAACAAGGCTAAACCTACTTGCTTGATTTGATTTATTCTTAACATAAAATATAACCTGACTAAGCTCTAAAAAAGAACTCTAAGCTTTGATTTTAATTTAATAATTAAACATGTGCGTTGAAGTATTTCTAATTAAGTTTTTTAAAAGCCACAATGACTATTATAGTGTGATAATTTTAGTCAAAAGTCTGAAACGCAGTCAAGGGAGAATTTGCGACCCGACAGAGTATATATATTCTTGATCACCGAATCGATCTAGCCATGTCCGTCTGTCCGATTTTCTATATGAATTCACTATTATATAAGTCGGAACGGGCCAAATCGCGTGACAATATCATATAGCTGCCATAGGAGCAATCGGGAAATTTTTAGAAAAAAAATGATAACTTTGTTAGCTTTCAATACATTTTCATTTACTTCGAAATTTGACCATTTTGTATCTAAATAGAATTTTATTTGTAAGAAAATCGATAGATTGCCATAGGAACGATCGGTTAATTTAAAGGAAATTTTGTACAAAATGTAGCAACATTATCACTTAACATGATTACAAACTTCGGCTTAGCTTGCTTTCTTGGTTTTCAAGATTAATTAATTAATTTCAATTCAGCATAAAGATTTCTAGTTTAAATTTATATTTAACAGTGAACTTGAAAAATGTTTAATTCCAAGTTTAAATTCTCAGAGCTAGTTTTGATTAGATTATAAAACCTAATTAAAAGTTAAGCTAAAAAACTCCTTAAAACATCTTTTTTTAAGTGTAATACCTTGTTTTCCTCTAGATGATCGTTTGTTTCTATGCGCCGCCGTCACGTTCACTGTCAGAGGTGATAAGTGTCAGGTCAGAGCTGATCCAATCCGATGCGGCCTGGTCCTCACCCCCACATCCACCATGTCTGCAGCATCCCACATCCCCTCGTGCCATGCAAGCTGACTTGGCCCTCTGGGGGTCAATCCTGAGCGTTTGAAGATCTGCTGAGATTGTTTTTGTTGCTTGTGGACGGCCGAGACCTCCTGGCGCGTTTTCTTCTTGGTTTTTGACGGAACTTTCGCTTTCCCTTTTGTTTCTTTCGGTTTGTTTTTGTTTTTTGATTGAAAAATCAAAATTAAATGGTAGAATGACTGGTAGCTATTCCCTTGATGATTATTTTATTTTGTGCTTTTTGTGGATAATGGAGCTGTTTAAGTTAATTACTAGGAAATGTTTAATAGTTAAAATTAATATCATTTATTATTTATTTTACATTCATAAAGCCTTTTTGCATAATTTACTTTTAAGTAGAAAAGAATTTTAATTTGCGATTGGAGCAGGGGATGAAATCGGAAAATGAATTAATTTCAATGTGAAAAGCTTTTCTGGCTTCGTTTTTACTAAATTAGCAAATGAGTATATTTAATTAAAAATTCTTAAAATTTGGTTTTTTACAATTTTAATGGTGATAAAAAAAAGAGTATTCAGTAAATATTATAGTAGCTTTGAAGGGTATTAAAAATGTAAAAACAAATTTTCCTATAATTTCTGTTAAACGTTCCCTAAACAAAGATAGCTGCTATGAAACCCACAATCCACTGTGTGTGTGTATTCTACGATGTTGTTGCCACCTCTCTGCAGGTGGCGCCACTGCACTGCATAGATTACTCGAAATCCAACCATAATTCGAAATGAAATTGGAATTTGCTCAAAGTCACATTAATTGTCTGTGATAAGCCGTGAGTCAGACGGTCGGGCGGGCCTTGTTGACAGCTGACAGCAGGTGCTCGCTGCGACCCCTGACCCCTTTGATAAGGACAATCGTGGTGGTGGTCAGTCAGTCACCTGGCAGAAGGTTAATTCGATTCGCCGATTAGGCTGGGATGCAGTCTCGCCGGCCTATAAATGCCAAGGCAGAGCCCGAAGCCAAATGCAGTTTGCAACCGATTGTGCCAGAGCAAAGATGAAGTTCCTCCTCGTCCTCGTCCTGATTCCCGCCTGTGTGTGGGCCCACCATGAGGCGGGACATCACGACACGAGCTATGTGGTGAAGACCCACGACGACCTGGTGACCTATCGCCACTTCTGCGCCGAGAAGGTGCACGCCTCCGCGGAGCTGGTGGAGCAGTACAAGAAATGGCAGTACCCCGACGATGCCGTCACCCGCTGCTACCTGGAGTGCGTCTTCGAGAAGTTCGGCTTCTACGACCCGGAGCACGGCTTCGATGTCCACAAGGTGCACGTGCAGCTCTCTGGAGCCGGCTCGACGGTGGATCACAACGACGAGACGCACCAGAAGATCGTCCACTGCGCCGAGACGCACTCCAAGGAGGCCGATTCCTGCTCCAAGGCCTACCACGCCGGCATGTGCTTCATGAACGCCAATCTGCGCCTGGTCCAGCACAGTGTCCAGGTTTAAGGAAGGCGTCCAAGGAGAGGGGTGAGGTGCTTCACTGCCCCTCAGCCGGAACCAGAACCATCCTGATCGATTGTCGAAAGTTCAAGTCTAAAAATAAATCCTTTTTTAAAGGAATTTTTATTGTTTTTATAGAAAAGGGGATTTTAGGTTTTCTGAGTAATGAGTCAGTCAATCAATTTTAAACAGACTTTAAAATTGATTATCGCCAGCTGTTTTGTGGGTAAGAATTCATTATTATTTAAAATGTGCGCTGAGGTATAGGTAGTGTTGTTTAAGGGGGAAAGGGGGAAGAGGGGGTATGGTTAATTCAGTGAAAAACAGACCACATTTCAAAGAAAGCTTAACAAAGAAAGAAAATTATAATAAAACAACATTTGAACACTCTTGTGGCATTTTTTCTTGTTTTTTTTTTATGAAGATGTAAAGTCAAATCTACGATTTTTAACAAAAAAAGTTAATTTCTTAAAAAAATATAATATATAATAGTGAAAAAAGAGAGCACTTCAAGTTGGAAGCTCCATTCAAACTCGCCTAACTTGGTCAGTTTTGCTACGACATAAAATGTTCACACACAAATATATTTTTTTAAATGTCAAATAACAAATTTTAATACTTTAAATTCCCTAAAACTTTGTTAATATTTGGAGCTCTGAACTCTGTATTTAGGGTTTCTCACTTAACTCACTTGCGCCGGCTGATTGATATGAAACCACACCTCAAACTTAGTTTTACTTACGCCTTCGCTCAAACCTAGATGGCGGTAGTTACACTGAGAATGACTTGGAAAAAGTTCAATTTTAATTTTTTGAATATTTTATAAAGAAACTTAAATATTAAAAGTTAAATAAACTTTGAAAAATTCTAGAAAATGTGGAATAATGGGAATATAGATTTACTTAGCCAATGAAAAATCACATGTATTTTTAAGCATATTTTTTCTGTTATTTTTCTGGTTTATTTATTTTACAAATTAATATAAAGTAATCCTAAAACATAACTAAATCACCTCTCCCGTTGGCTTCATAAAATCCCTGACCCAATGACCGAATCTACCGGAAGTGGCACACCTGTAGGCCCTTAAGGCCCACTCATCCGGTTCGGTTCTTCGCTCCTCCCTGCGGTTGCAGTAGTTCACCACCAGCATCAGTTCCTCCATTTGGTTGTGTCCTGCAAAGATCTTGGCTATCCTCCTCGCCTGGTAGCCGCTCTCGTCGGTCCACAGGCCCAGGGATTTGACCAAGCACCTCAGAGTGGCTGCCTCCTCGCCGTGCGCCGCCTGACGGCACCTATCCAAATCTTTGTGGACTTGCTCCGGCTTTGGCAGTTGCCACAATGAAGCTGCCTCGGTTTCGTTGACCACCAGCACTAGGAGGAGGACGATAATGCCGCTCATTCCGCGAATAAGTTCCAGTTTTGTATAATTCATTGTGCTTCCGACTGAGAAATGGAGCTCTGACCGAAAGGCACTTCTCTTTTTATACGAAAAACCAAAAGTATGGGGCTTGGGGAAACCAGTTCTCGCGAGGCGACCTAGAATTCATGGAAAATGGGTCTAACGTATATAGTTTACCTGGAGCGACATCAGATCGCCGACTGACGTAATGTGCGAGGAACTTTCCAGCTTCTCCACGTTTAATATAGCCATAATTCCAGTACACCTGCACCTGAGCTGCGAGTTCAAGTTCATGAATGGAATGGAATGGAGTCATCGGGGGGCAATTATGACGAGGAGTCACGTTTGCTTTGAAGATATAAAGATATAAATTAAGAAATCCGCTTTTAGTGCGTAGCATGACTGTTTTGAGTCGAACTATTTGTGTATGCTCTTAAATATCACTCTTTCTTCCTGATTGAATATTGTCATGAAGAAATAATTTTAATTCTATAATAATTAAAAATTAAACTACAACTAAGAAAATGTAATTAAAATGTTAGGTCTACGATATTATCTAAATCAAGAATTCTGTCAATTTAACAAACTATATTTATATTTAGTCTCTACTGCTAAAATGCTGCTATTTTATTGATTGTACGCTGCTTTAGTCATATTTATAGTTTTCACAAATTGTTGATTTCTTTACAAGCAAATATTTCCCATGAATTTCAACATTCTTTCGTCACCAATAATAACTGAAGACATCTATAATTATTTAACCACAAATCCCAAGCTCTGTTAATCGCAATCCCTTGATTAATTTCTGCCCGATTAATTCCCACACCTTGCCGGCAACTCGAAGTCGTACTTCTTTTTTTCTGTGAGGCAGGCGACAATGCGATTTGGCAAACTGCAACTGCAATTATAAGTGCTCGGCTGACTGCACCAGGACCTGCTCACCCCACTCACTCAACCCAGATTCGCAGGACGATTATTAAATACTCCAATCACACGTGAACTTGTGCTTTGTGTGTGTGTTTTTTTGCACCTTTCCTTTGACTCGGCGGCTGCGGGCTTTGTTTTTTGTTTTTCGCCAGCGAAGGCCCTTCGACTTTCACCGCCGACTGTGACTACTTCATTAAACAGTTGAGACTCGACGCGACCCGGCTCGTGTGGCGTTTTCACGCTGCAGTTGACTTTTCCGCGCCACTCAGCAGCCCCGCGTCCGTGTCAGCTGCGTTTTGACAAAGCTAATTTGCCTGGCAGCCCATCGATATGCCCTCCCAGATTCCACATCCCAGAGCTTATGGCTCATAGCTCTCACAGATCTCAGACCTCAGCCAGCCAAAACGCCAAACAAACACTTGACACGACCTATTCAATTATTTCTCAATTAAATGTCGTGTAAAGAAATCGTCATCGAGTCGACATCGACGAGTCAGCTTCATTGCATTCCCATTCGCCATTCAGTGGGGAGCGAAGTCATCAGTCGTGCAGCAATACAGGAAATAATTTTGAATATTTTAAAATATAAACTTAACAGATTTTGTTTTTTTAATACACTATATGTAATGCTAGAAATTCTAAACTTAAGCTTGAAGTCAGTCAGCTAAGGGAGCTGTATTTTTAATGAGAATATTTCTACTTTTCAGAGATTCAGGGATTCAAAGATTAAATTATACTTTTATATCACATTATATTAAGCAGAATAAATGACAAAGGAAATTCTCTGACATCTTAAAAACTCGTAACAATATATAATAATTATACTTTTGTAATACATCATTTTTATCAGGACAAATAACAAAAGAAACCCTCTGACTTCTTAAGAACTTATGACAATATATAATTATTTAATAAATATAATACAATGGCATCTATTTGATTCTAAATCTTGAAACTTATTAAGAACACGCTCCTTTATGTATGTTTAGTGGCTTGAGTTTAATTTCATTTAACTTTTAAAATTGTTATTAATGTCCCTTAAATTTACATAGCTGTATTTTAAATGATTTGACTTTTTTTATATATTTTTTAATTTTCCTTTTCCAAATGTATATTATTTTTCTTTATGTGCAACCCTAAACACTTGGCACATTTGCCTCGAACCACCTACAACAAAAAAAGGGGGCGTGTCAAAGGCAATGGGTAAAATTGAATTTGGTTTTTCATTTCCATTTAGCTCTCTTTGCTCCGGATTCGGATTGCGTTAGTTAGTTTGCCATGCAGCATTAAGTACTTAGTTTCAAAGAGCTTGCCAGCCACAAAAACCAACAAGAAATGAATTGAAATACCTGACGAGAAGGGAACTGGGAAAACCTTTGATTTCAGTTGTATTGTTTAGAAAAACAAGCTTAGAACTAAAGAAAATAAAGGAAAACTATGATTTAAATCAGTTAACAATTTGGATTACTTTATAAAATATTAGTTGAGTTACAACATTATTTGGTTCTTGAAAATGAATATAAAATATGCTATACTTCTAGCTGACTTCTATAGATATTATTTGACTTACTGAAATTCATTGTTTACCACAAATTATTTAGCTTTAAGAATCCTCCTATAATTATATGGGGGAACCCTTTCTCTGGTTTATGTTCTTATTTGTTATAGTCCAGTGTATCCCCGCTCTTTCAAATATACATAATTCCTATTCTGTATTTTGTAAAACAGTTTGCTCTTGAATGTTCTCCGGTCCGAATTCTATTCGAGTTTAATGGTCTGCGACTTGTTTCTTTTGAATGTGCATTGTTTCTGCCCCTGGGGTTCCTTTCTCCGTTCCCCGAACTCCTTGCTCCCTCCTCGTCACTGCATCACTGCCCCAATCTCAACTGTTTCCATTGTATGCAGCCACCAATTCAGCAATTCACCTGGGCCACCTGCCCACCAAGACACAGTAAGAAAATCATGGAAACTTTACTCGTTTTTAACTTAGTTTAACAGATAAAAAATTGGTAAACAACTTTAGATACAGTGCTAAAAACATACAAAAATATTTTGTTTAGGAAGATTGAATTATTTAAAATATTTTAAAAGTCGTCTAAAAGTATGCAGTAAAATATTTTATTCCAACAATTACAATCAACATTTCCTGTTTGTACATTTACACCAACAATTGATTGATATTTGAAGAGCCAAATTTATTTTAAATTGCAAATAGGAAATATTAAGGAATTGGAACAGTATACTTTTTACTTCTGTGGAAGCCATAAATATTTTTTCTTCCCTATTTCATAGTATATTTTCCCCCTTAAATATATAGTTTAAAAAATCATAATTAATATTCAAAACCTTTATTTTTCTGTGCATCCACTTAACCATTTATACATATATATGTAGTACCTTTATCGCCCTGTGAAAATCTGGGCAGTCGCTCAGTGAAGCTGCTCTAATTGCAACTTTGAAACTCAATTGGGTAGACACAAGGCCACGGGGAGGCAGGGCGCAGGTTGCAGGGTGGTGGGCCACTGGCCAGTGCCACTTCTCAGCCACAAAAACCACCAATTAAATATAAATGTTTGCGCTTTTCTGGGCTGCGTTCCCTTGTGTTTTCCGTTCTTTTTTTTCTCCAGTTTTCACATGGACATGAGTGTGTTCTTGCAGTTTACAATTTGCACATGGCCAGTGTCCGCGTCGGAAGGTCAGTTCCGTCAGTTCGCCATGAAAGGAGCTCCAGGACACGTGCTTTTTGTTTAAGCAGCAGCCAGCTCCTCCTGCCTTGCCTTTATATCCCTGCCAAGGACCTGCTAACGATGGCGATGGGGTTTTCTTTCACCGAAAGCCTGCATTTTAGTGCCCAGTTCCCCCGGAGTCTGGTTCGGAGTTGGAGAAATGCGACAGTAAAAACTTTTCGCTCTCCACAAAATAGTACAAAAAAAAACAAGAAAAGCTGGAAAATAGAGGGGCGTGGCCGTCTCTGGTAGGCGACACATTGTGCCAAAAGTTTTTCCCGTTCTGCACAAAAGTTTTCCTTCCGTCAGGCAGAACTTCTGCGAAGGAGAGAAAAATGCTAGAAAATTGGAATACTTTCAAAAGTTTCAAAACTGAAATTCCAAGAGATGAGAGGAGTGGGGTAGGAGGGAAGGGGACTATTTTTCCAACTTAATTAATAATTAATTAGTGATTCATCTCAAAGCCAAACAAGTGGCCGATGGCCAGGGCGGAAAAAAGGCGGAAATTTTTTATATAAAATAAATTCATGTTGAAACCTCGCACAAAAGGCCATGGCAATGTTGAGTGGCGACTGCAGAGAGAGAAAAGTTATGTGGAAATTGATTAAAAAAATATGTGTTTAATTAGGAAAAAGGTTGTAGAAGTTTGCTATATGGTTTCTTGAATGAATATATTTTTTCCCGCCGTGTATCTGCGCTGGAGGTCAGCGCGTGCGGCTGCCTTTGTTGGCCGCACTCCGCGCATTAGCGGCTAAATTACTGGCCAGCTGCCGAGTGCCGATGGTCAAGGATCCCGCTTGGAGGATGGGGCCAGGCAGCAGGATGATGTGGTAATTGGAATTAATTCAGCATTAAGCTGCATTTTCTTTAGCCAACTCGCCGTGAGCGTGGGGACACGACCGCCATGCGGCATTATGAAGTACCAACATTTTGTATAATTTTTTTCTATTCCTTGTCCGTTTTTCGCTCCGGTTTGTTAATTAATTGCGCTTAGTTGCCGCAAATGGCAGTTGGCGAGTGGTCCTCGTTGCCTGGTGGGGGCGTGGCCGGTAGTTAGTGGCCAGTATCCGGAGTCCTGGTGGATCCAGCCAGCAGCCACCAGCTTAGAGTCATTAGCGCGGCGAGCAATTAGCACAAAAGTTGGCAGCCAAATGCAATTCCGCAAATATCTTGACCGAAAAGAAAATGCAAGAATTTTGCTCTCTCTTAATTAAGAATTCTTTATATAATTTATCTTGTCCTGATACTGTTAGATGGTGGTTTATATTATCAGAAAAATATTTATTTAATGGTCCTAATGCTCATAAAATCGTTTAAAGTAACTTCTAAAATATTTAAATTAAACCTTACTGCAGAGTAAATTCTTAGGAAACAATTCTTACAAATATTTTTCTTAGGCTTAACCATTCAACATAATTTAATGTAAGATGAAGAAGGAAAAACTCTCTTCTTTTTCTTATATTTATCAAGTTATCTTTGTAAGTGCATAAAATCTTTAACAAAAACCCAATTAATTTCTATGAACTTATCAATTATTCGCCCGCATAATCAGTTCTCAGTGCTTAGCAAATTCCCAAATCAAAGGCAACAATTGCAGTCCTCCCACACACCCAGCAGATATCTGCAGATATAAGCGACCATCGTGGCGTATGCGCAATGTGTTTGCGAATCCGAATTGGTCTCCTTTTGGGAGGGCGAGTGAGATAGCTACATTTTGTCTGCAACTTATTGACATTTTACCCTCCGCGAGGGTTGACAATTTACATTTGCATAAAATAAAGACTTTGTGCGGGAAATGTGTGCCTTCAGGAATTTATTATATTAAATTCTTTCGAATAATATTATAAGATCATGTTAAGTTGATTTTTAAACAGCATCGTATTGCAAAGCCAAGTTATGTTGCTTTTGAATAAGTTTTTAAAGAATGTGTATTGTTTTATTGCATATTAATAAGTTATACTTTTACTTTAGTTTATATTATTTGCTGCTGAAAAAGACATTAAATGGTGTCTAGAACATATAGATTATGATATAATGTTTCTCTTTCATGTTTATAATATTTCAATGTTTAAATATTCAGCAAACTAACTCTAAATATAATATAAAACAAAAATAAATAAAGGAAGTCATTTATATACTTACGTATTTTCATAACTAAATAAGATTTAGTATAAACGTAAAAGAGCTATAATTTCTTAATAAAAATGTAACTCAATTTTTTGTAATTATAAAATTGTTTGTAATTATAAAAAATTGTTATAAAAAAAAATTGTTGTAAATAAATTGTGCTTTCTTTAATATTTAGTAATTGAATTACTCAAACTCACTTCAATAAAAACATAAAGGAAATTAAATTAATATAATTTGAAACCTTTAAAAATGTATAATTAACTTTATTTCCTTAAATAAAGTAGCTATTTTATGTTTATATATTATTAATTCAAATTCAATTCATTTTCAAATAAATTTCTGTGGCAACCCTCTCTTTCTGCTGAACTCAAATTTCGAGGCACGAGAACTGGCTGCTTCTTGTAACTGTTTTATCTGTTTTGCATGTAGGCTGAGTGCCACGCCCCCTTTTGCACTGGTGTGCCACTCATTAACCTGGGTGCACGTTTGTATGTGGGTGTGTGTGTGAGAGCAGTGTGTGTGTCTGCTGTTAAGTCCTTTTGTTTTTCAATCTGACAATCGCCAGCTTTCCTCCTGCCTGCCTGCAGCCAGTGTCTTCCATTGTCCCAGATATATATTGTAGATATAGTCATTGTGCTATTTTCCGCTTGATTACGGCCAAAGGATTTTTGGCACACACACGTACTCACACCTCACACCACACACCCACACCCCCCTTTGCTGGCATTGTTCATTGGCATTTGACCGCGTGTTTGGCACTCGCAGATCCGCAATGCCAGTGCGAGCGTCCGCTTAATCCCACCCGAAGGCTCCACCTCGCCTGCACCTTGGCAACCATTAAGTGGATACGCTTATTATCCATTGTTTGGCGTTGATATGTGCCCGGGAAGAGCGTCCTCCGCATCCTTCTATACCCAACAGCCAGCCTGACCTCGCCTGCCCACGGAGAGAGAGAGAGTCCTGCTGTAATTTTATTCATAAACTCAACTAAAACACATTGCCGGGCTGGGCTTAGCCTGGGTTTCAGTGCGGTGTTTTGGTAATAGTGGTGATGAGGTTGCACTGCGAGAATTATTGTGACTAACTAGGGATTTTCTAAATTCATTTTTATGCTAATTTCTTATGCATTATTTTATTTCCATTTTATAATGATTTTATAGAAGGAAAACAATTGTTAAGGATGTATTGCTTTTGTTTAAATTCTTTGAGAAGAACAAAATGCTGTAAATTTATGAATTAAATAAAATAAATTGGTATTTGATTCGGAAGTTATTTTTAAATTGGAATATTTAATATATATTAACTTGCTTTTAATTGCTTTTAAAGCTTCTTTCGCTCAGTGCGGATTGTGGGAATGGGAGCCTGTTTTGTTTTCCGGCGCTTATTTCTGCTGGCAGTTGGCAAGGCACCAAAAAACACGCAGCAGGCGGCTGGCTGGTTTGGCTTTTGTGTCAATGAATACAATAACCAAATTAAATAGCCGAAACGAATAACCAAGGTGATGCAGCAGCCAGCACCAGCACCAGCTCCATAAATAAAGTAAATCCCGCAGCCTGCGGGAACATACTGTTCGAAGGGGTTAGAGCCCGAGTCTGAGTCTGAGGCTAATTGCAGCTCACCAGCTAATAGATACTTATCTGAGGGATCATAACAACAGGAATAATAATAATAATAATGCCTGGGAAAAAATCCAAGTATCTCTGTATTTTGATAAGCAATTTGTTTATTTGCGTTTATTCCAGCATAAATTGGAAAGTAAACGCTGCGGGGACATTTCCACACACACAAAATGGCAAACAAATAATAATGATATCGAATCGAGAAACCGGGGGACTCAAGTGCCTGGCAAGGACCTTCCCACACAATTGGATAGACCCAAGATCCGTGTCCTTTAGATACATTTTTCTAACCTTTTCTTCCACTAGAGTGAACCGCCTGCGAAATGAAAAACCACTCGAGTTCATCGTTGTTCCTCCACTGCACCGCCTGTTAGTTTTCCTCCCTCGCCCCCGCTCCCTCGCTATTTTCATTTGCTTGTTTACCTTGCTGATTTTTCTTTATGCTTTTCTTGTGGGTTTTCCGAGCAAATTGCGAGCAATTTAACTGCAATTAAATTGCAATTTTACCACACACAGAGACGCCCGACGTACTGAGAGCGGTGCAAAATGCCTCACAAAGGCATCTTTTCTCTCGATTTTTTATTTTTTTCACTCCTGAAGAGGCCGGCTTCCATTGTGTGTTGCCTTCAGGGGAAAAAAAGGAAAATAACACTGAAAACCTTTGCATTTTGCAGATTTTACAATTATTTTCGCACTAAAAAGCGAGAGGCGCCGCCCCTTGACTTTCTTTGTGCGCGGCGCATAAACAAAATGGCCGCCTTCTTATCTGGCCCATTGTGCCAGGTATTGCCCCCAGTCCCAGTCCCAGATCCCTCCACTACCAGTCTCCCACTCCTGGTAGCAGGACCAACTTTCCATCTCTGTGCAGCGGCGCGTGCTTTATAAATTGTATTTAAAAGATATAGCAAAGCACAAACACAATTCCTTTGAAACGGAATGCCACAAATAATTGCTGGCCTTGCTCCGCTCCGGCGCTGCGGGCTTTGTCCCGATATCCTGTTGGGCATACAAAGGACCCAAAGGGCACTCCTCCGGGGTTATAGAGGCAGCGGCGGCGGCAGCTGCCACTTGAGGTAGGTGCTCTAATCGGGGTTTACTTGGGAATATGCCAAGTATTCTCCTTAAAACATAAAGCTGGGTTACTTATTTCCGTAAATCTTCTTCAGTGACTTTGAACATTTTCCTTAATGTTCATGGCACTTAAATTAGTTTATTTAAATTTAATTTAAGAAATTGATAAGTAAAGTACAAAATTAAACTAAGAAAGTTTACAGAAAAGTTTATAAATTTCTCTGGTAATCGAAGAGCTCGTATAAAGAGTGGAGATATTCATATATCGAGAGGAAATAATATCGTACTCAAAATTGATATGTTTTATTGAAATATCAATCAATTGCACACTTCAAAAGATCGATGTTTTCCGAATAATCCAAAGTGTTTTTTACGCATTATATTTATTTTAGAAATCAATCAAACGTTAATTTTTTAAATGGTTCAATATATCAAACAGAATATTGATTTTTTGCAACGTTTAACTACCGAAAATATCAGTAGGCCTGTAAATTATTCGTACCTTATTGATATCGATATCGATCAAAATGTTCTCCCATCAATCGTTTTTTAATCCTTTTTTAATTACCAAATAATCGAAGCACCTACGTGCTCGAACTGCCTAATTTTGTGGCCAAAATATAGTTATTATGCATAGGACTTGAGTATAAATATTAATTACAGGTTGGCAGGCATCTTGCAAAAGTTATCCTTGCTCTCCGCTGCTGCTCCGGCCATGTGTTGAATATTTAATTTAATTTAATTAAATTCACTCTGAAAATAACTGCAAGGCGGCGCGTAATGAGATAAATTTGCATAAAAATGTCTTGACTTGTCGCCTTTCCTGGCTCTCTCTGCATACATATATCCTTGTAGCCGAAAGGAAGTCGTGACGCCGTGCCAGGGGAAGGTGAGAGGATCGAGGAGCGGCGCTAATCCTTTACAGATGAAAATGCTGGCATATGCCAATGCCAGAGAATCAGATGCTAAATTAAATTTTAAATAACTCTCCAGCAGAGCGGGGATAACAACATTTTCAAATGTTTAAAAAAATTCGCTACTTATTGAGAAAGAGAGAGGAAAATAGGAAAATAAAAGGAAACAAACGGGGAGCACGTGCCGCACATAAAGGCTAGCGAAGGTCCTTTTGTCCTCGCTGGATGCTGTCGCTGTCGCTGCCTCTAATCCTGATTCCGTCGGCTTAATGTCACCAAAACATATTTCACTTTCACGCAAATCGAAAACAAATTCAACCCGCCGCTAGATACAAAAATGATTTGTCTGTCGCACACACATTATCCTTCTGCTCGTTATCCTGTTGTGGCCTCAAGTGTGCGTCAAGTCATTGTGTTGGGTCCTGTCCGGCGGTCAGTTGTGGCTCGTTATTTCGCCAGCCTGCCATTTATCTCGAGTGGCATGTATCCATATAGCCAGCCGATGCATGAATTATGAGTTTTGGCTGTTTTTGATCATTTTTTTCCACTCTTTCGAATCGTATTTTTACCCAAAAAAAGGAGGAAAATAAAAAATTATCTGGCAAAACTGTGAAACTTTGTGCGGGCACAGTGGGGCATAAACTGGAAATATTATAAGTCTCTTGGTTTCTATCTAACTTGAAACTGAAAACATAATATGTTACCATAGCCTGAGGTATCCGCCAGGGTTAGCATATCCAGATATAGATATAATCTAATTTCTTACTTAAAATATTTAAATATTTGTCAAAGGAATTAATTCAAATGATATTTTCATCGCTTTAACCAGATATGCCTCTCCTTAACTCCTTTTAACTAGCAGTCAAAACAATAAAAAGAAACCCTCAAGGACCCAACAACCACTGTGCCCCGGCCTCGGTGAGTGTCCTGGCTGGTTCGGTCGCACCCCTTTTACCCTAATAAACTTAACAATAACGGCTTTTGATCAACCCAAACCCCCGGCGATTGTCATAAATAATTCTAATAATAAATTAAATGCATCCGCAACTCCAGAGACCGGGTCAGTGATGAGTGAGTGAGTGAGTGAGTGAGTTCCATGGGCGATTTGCACCCCCATTTGTCTTGCCAGGATCAGGCCAGGCAGACAGTTATCCTTGGCCATCGGGCACGAGCACACACACACACAATACAACCCATCTCCTTGGTCCTTAAACCTTTACAAATTTCAAAAACTCAACAGCATTTAATCTCTGTTTGCTGGCAGGGAAAGTCAGTTGAGCGTGTTACGAAAATTGAATTAAATGGTTAGAGAAACATTCTTGATTTTTAATTACCAATTTCCAGGCAGCATCAGGGACCAGGCACCAGGTAACTGGGAACTTGGAGCTGGAATGGCTCACTCAATCAAATGTGTGTAATGAACTTATTTACACACTTTCCGTGACGAAATTTGATGGGCGCTTGCGGTTGAGCTGAGTTTCGGCAAATGAAATTCGGGAATGTCACCCACAGACGATGCCGAGCATCCAGGCATCCCAGCAACCCAGTGTCCCAGCATCCCAGCATCCACCCCCGGTAATAACCAGTACCAGGAGGACACCAACCCCAAATCATCTCTGGCTTTGCCTTTTGACACGCACTGAAACACTTGACCAAAAAATATTCATTTCTTAATTTTTTAAATATTAAACTGGTAATTACCGAAACTTAAGAATGTTTTCTAATAAACAAATAAAAGGCATATCGCTATCATGTCTATAATAGACTGATATTTTTTGGAAATTATGAATATTTCCTAATAATCAAATTTAGTTCATTAAAGACACTTTAAATGTGTCTACATCTATCTTATCCAAAACTCTATTATTTTATCCCGTAGATCCGTATTGGCAGTTCATAAATATATCGACATATCTGTTTAGTATCAATAATAAATTCCAAAATGCGTTTTTTAATTAATACTATTATTTAAGAATTCAATAATTACCTATTGGCCCATTAAGGCCTCTTACAAAGATATATGTCCTAAGAATTCCTGTAACTGAAATAAGTACTTCAAATTCAGCTCTTAATTGTTTTTCATTCTAGAACTTCTACTGCTACTTTAACTTAATACCACTTTTTCTCCCTGTAACGACCCCAGAATTGTGTGGAATCCACCTCTTTCCCGGCCTAAATATTACAAAGTGTTTTTGCCAGCGGCACTGCGTACCACAAAAAGGGGGCGTTCTCGTTGGCTGGGGCAATGGGGAAGAAGGACTTGGGGAACGGGGCGACGTTTATTGGCAATAATTATGGCAGGCAGCGGATCAAACACCCAACCACCCACAAGGGCGACCCCAATCCTGGGACAGCTCCATTCCTCCACTCCTCCTCTCCTGCCTCGGGACCAGCAGACAATGTCAAAGTGTGATTTTTCGCTTGAAATACTTTGGCGCAAATGCCGGCGACGGCAGCAGCTCTTGTCTCCCCATCTGAATGTTGAGTTCCAGTTGGAGTTCGGGTTCAGAAAATATGTTTTACTGGCATTTTGAATTATGCTCGAGTGCTATTGTATTACTGCCTTATATATATATAGACGAGCGAGTGAGTGGGGGGAAGGTGGAGGCGTTTCATTGAAAATTGAAATTTATCTTATATTTATTGAATGTAGATTGTGACAGTGATGAAATGTGGGGATGGAAAAAGGAAGAAGAAAAATATAAGTAAAGGTTAAATTATATTCGAGTTTATTTCTCTTTAAATTAAGCTTTCTTTTATTACTGAAATTTCATTTAAATTCAATACAATTTGTGTAACGTATTTAAAACAATTCCCTCTTTCTTCACAATTCCGAAAAAAACATCTCATTTAGCTACATAAAACGTCTTTCCATCTGCCTGCATTTCAAGTCACATCTGAAGTGGTTGCGACTCTCGACCAGAAACGATTTTAATGTATATTATATTCAGCATTTAAAGATTAAATTTCCTGGAAGTGAGTGTGTGCTTCCCGGAGCTTCTACAGTTTTATCCTCCACAGCACCCGCTCCTCCTTACACTGAGCGGAAAATAACAGGGAATTAAGGGGGAAATAGATCAACAAAATTAAGAGATTAAGTATAGTTTAATAACAATAATAATAAATTTAAAAAAAATGAATTAATGTAAATCTAAAGGAGAGAATACCAATGTTTCGATACTGTATCGATATTCAAACTTAACAATTTTGCGAGACAAATGCGATAAATAGATTTATAATATAATCGTATTTGGTAAATCATTAATGCTAATTGTTAAATTTTTTTTTTTTAATTTAAAATGTTTATATAGAAAACTAATTATATTTTCGATATAATTTTGAACGCTGTGTTCTTAATATTTCATATGTGATTTTTCCTCTCGTTACATTCTCGTTACATTCCCTATTTCGACTCATATAGGTATGATCCTCCTTTTCGCTCAGTGCTCCTCAATTCCAAGATCATCGGCGGCCATTATCCGAGGGCTGATTCGGCTGGCTACGCCTGCGTTCAGGAAGGTTTCGAGGCCAAGCCCAATATGGAGGGCCGGCGCACAATAACCACTCGAGTGAACTATATATATAAATGCAAAGTAAACTTGTGTTTTTGTACATGTGTATACTTTACACATAACTTGCTTTTTGTTGGCATTATGTGCGCATTTCAATAATAATCGGACGGGCGGCCTCACAATGAACACGCGAGTGCCCACAAAGGACGCGAGTATATAGTGTGCCCATTGTGAGGATGTGTGTGTGTGCTCCGTGCTCCTTTGTTCGCATCCTTTGTGCAATGTGTTAAAAAGTTGTAAGCATTCTCAGTTGCCGCGATACCGATACCTCGATATAGCGATACAGCGATACCGCGATACCAATTGCAATTGAGAGTGGCGCAGGCGCGGCAGCATCTTGAATTTCTCGAATTCCCATTCCTTGGCACATCCTGCACCCATTCCCAGGAATGGAGTTTTTATGAAATTGTAATTCAATTAAATGCCAAAGTAGGAAGTTGTACTCCTCCTTTGTTCGGATAATTGTGGCTGTAATTGATATTTGCTCGCTCGGCAATTCAATTAAGTGCTTCGACAAAAGATTAATTGTCCGTGTGGGCGAGGCCGCGTGACTGGAATTGTTTCTGCGAAGAAGGAAGGACACTGATCAGAGCTGCTTCTGAAATTTAATATTCATTGAAGTATTTAGTCTACATTTGTGGACTATCAGATAAACTACATTGATAATTAAAGACTTGCTTGGAAATTTATGAACATTTCAAAAAAAATCGAATGATAAGTTTGGAGTCTCGTCACATCCAGAGCAAATAATTAATTGAGTTTTATATATTACTAATTTTGAAAACCATTTAATAACAATGTTAATAATTTTATAAATCAATTGAGTCTTTGCTCTACCTCTTCTTTTTTGTTATCCATGAATTGAGGTTAAATAAAATTTCCCTAACTATTTTCAGGACTATGCTAAAACCCATCAATAAAACCAACACACATCTATTCAGAAAAAAGGTAAATACTGGCCAGCTCTGGTCCAGATCCCCGAGCAGCTGCAACAGAATGACAAGGCGACAATTCTCGGTCGAAGGCTCACATACACATCGCTCATACGCAGTGGATGCCAGCACGAGCCTGAGGTTATAAATTGTACTATGTCACACGCATGACGTCAAATCGAAATGCCTTGTAATGCGAACAAGTTAATGCGGCACATGGCGAATTATGTTTCGACATCAACGGGTGTATTGAGAGCTGAGAAAGAGAACTGGGTGTGGAGAACAGAGAACAGAGAACTCGGAACGGAGAACTGAGAACTGAGAACCGAGCAGCGGGTAAGCGATAAAAGACAAAATAACTTTGTTAACGAGGCTCTTAAGCACATGCACACGCCCCCCTTGAGACAATCCCACAACAAATGCTTGTCACTGGATGGGTTACCCCTGCTCCCCTTGAGCCCTTTCCTCTCATCAGACACACACACACTCGCTGAAAAGGATGTGGAAATGTTAGCACAAAAATGCCAAATGAGGTTTTCACAGGGAAAGAAAATATGGAAAACTTCGGGCTTGATACTATTATTATTTATAATGATATTTACATTTCTTTATTATAATATAAAATACTTATTTTAAATTGTTCAACTTATTAGATATATATCTCAATTTAAAGTTAGGGTTTTGTTTTCTAAACATTTCACAAAGACTCCAATATTGCTAAATTATTGAAATATATATTTTGTTTTCCTTTCTATACTTATCTTATAAATTTAATATAAAGTAATTTCTTTAGTGAGACTAAAATATTTTTTGTAATGTGTAGGAATGGGACATTTATCTGCGGGATGTGAAATAAAAGCTGTAAGGAATGGGTGGCACATTATCCTTTCGAGAAATGCTAATGTTATAGCAGCCTGAGCAGCCACCCAGCCAGCAAGCATATAACCGAAAAAAGATAAATATGCAAATGGGTTTTTTTCTTGTCTTGCCAAGCTGCCTTCTCGATTTCTTTATTTTCGCATAGTTGCGGTCGCTATATGAAGTTGAAGTCGTTAATGTGCCGCTTGATATCCTTTTTTTATTTCTCAATATTTTGTAGAGAATATCCAAGGGTTTTAGACACTTACAATAGGAAATATATAATTTACAAATCCTATTTTCAAAGCCCTTAACTCAATTAAACAATTTATTAAAATTGTTTGATAACTAAATTTATGTATAAAGAGCATAAAAAAGTCCCTAGGGTACTTTTTTATATAAATTCTCCATTTAGAATTGAATTCCAATATAAAATATTTTATATTTATCTTCCTTTGAGTTTTTTTCCCTCTTTTTTGCTACAGCAATTTATACACTAAACTCAATTTGAATAAAAATCTGCGTAAATTGCAGACATACGCCCATTTCCAGGCCAATGCTCCAGGGGGCAAGAGTTAGAGTTTCAGAGACAAAGGAAAGGTTGCAGGAGGCCCAGCCGAGGAACTGCATCCTTTGTGTCCTGACTAATTCGGTTACGGTTCGAGACTCGATAAAGCGATAACCATTAGCAGAAGGCATTCGCTTAACTGCGCGTGTCATTACAAATTATTAACAATTCCAAGTGGAGGCCAGAGCCCCGACTCTGACTCTGACTCTGAACCCGAACCTTCGAAATGGCGAGAAATGCCAAACAAAAGTCGGAAGTTGCCGAAGAATTTGCCATCGGGGTGTTTTGGGTGACGCGCCAAACAAGGAGTTTGCATGATTTAAATGCCATTTTAATTGAGTTTCAGTCGGGGCCCAGAGCTATATATAAATATATATGTATAAATGGATGTGTGTAAATGGATAACCCCCCGTTGGTGTGCAATGCCAACAAGCGCTTTCCGACCGCATTCAAATGAAATTTGCCACCAGCTGCGAGAGTTGAAGCTCGGGAGCAGCTCGGAGCTTGTGCGTCCTTCTCCTCCTCCGATGGAGAAACATGTCGCACGCCGCTCACAGGACGAACTAATAACGCCAACTATATGCTATATAATCTAGCAATTATAGAAGTACACAAAATTATAGTGGGTTTTCTTTTCAATTATATATTTATGTATTGTTTGTAAGAGCAATTGTGTTAAACCTTTGCATTAAGGATTTTGAGACTTTTATTTATTGTTTTTAAATATTTTAAGAGCTCAAACATGGCTGCTCATGTCTCATTATGTTCGCTACTTACACTTTATATTTAATTATTTTATTTAAAATTTTTGGGGATTTATTTTTTTACTTTGTATTTTAATTTATCGATCGCCTTAAAATATTCTTCTAACATTTCAATTTATGATATCTTAGAGATAAATTAGTAATTGCGAAGTATTTATTATTTCAGGTAGAAAAAAATATCCCGTATTATTTCTAATAATTTATAACTTAACCAAAGTTGTGTGTGTGGGTTGGAATGCCAAAAGATCAGGACCCCAGGACTTTCAGAACACAAAACTCAACTCGTCGCCATTGCTGTGCTCGCAATTATGAAACTATCCCTAAAGTCCTGAGAGCATTTCCGCCTGCGTGTACATACGTCGTGTGTGTGTATGTACGTCGCATCTTTGAAACTTTTCCCATTGGCTGATGTGTCCTGTCCTCCAGCCATTGTGCTTTGCGGCGAACGAACACTAACACTGAGGCGAGCGCGAACTCGATCCCGAAATCAATATCAGTTGTATCCTTCGGCAGCAACAAAAGAAGCTGAAGCCGCGCTGATTGACAGAAACAATTCAAATAAAGGAGTGCTCCTTTGTGTGTGTGTGTGTGTGTGCTGCGAGGGGAGGACAATCGGAGCGAACAACCCTTCGGCACTCAACTACATTTTGATTAAAATTTCATTTGTAGCTGCGCTTCCAAATACAATACATTTATTTCCTTTGAGTCCCCACCAACACACCGAGCGAGGGAAACGGAAAACTACTCGAGCAACAAAGCGCACAAAAGCGAATCCTTTTCAGTTTTATTTGATTATATATATTCGCTTTGTGTGTTTCTTGTTGCTCCTGCTGCCGCTTGTCAGCATTCCGAAGTTCCAGAAGGGGTTGCCAGTCGGAGCTGAGTCCTGGACACCGAACCGGAGTCCTTGGCCAGCCAACCAACTGCCATTCGTCTGTGAAATAAAATGTATAACTACCATTATTGTTTTTTTATTTTTATTATTTAGTCCGCTGGCCAGTTGTCGCCTCACTGACGCCCCCATTTATTTCATTCTTTTTTAAACACAGTAAAAAATACTATAATTCTTGGGCTTTGACATTTGAAATGGGGATTTAATAAGACTAATGTAATTTGTAATGTTTTTATAGTTTTAAATTGCTAGAAAGGAATACTATTCGCTTTAAGGCAACAAAATCTTAGATCTTTCTTTAATCTCTTGTAATATTAAGAAATATATTCTCATCATCCTTTACTATATGTAAATATAAAATAAAATAAATATATATATATTTTTTGATTTATTTATCTCTCAATCTTTTCTCTGTGTTATTTCCTTTCAAAAAACTTTCCAGTGCTTGTCATTTGACTATTTTTTCCCCCACTGACTGACACACTCTTGGCTTTATTTTAATATTATTTTAAATGATATTTTTTGCACACTCCGCCTGCGTGAGAGCTGTTCGTATTGTTTCGTCCTGCCAAACCCCCCTCCACCTTCCTCCTTCCACTCACACACACGCACACACTTTCGGGGCTGCTCCTTTGTTCCTTCGCTCGCTTTTGGAGTAGCTCTTGAGTTACGTTGCCATTTTCGTGCTCCGGTTGCCGTTGCTCCTGGCTCTCTTTATTATATTTGAGCATTTATTTTGCATATTGTGCCCCGTGTTTGTTTTTTATCCGTCTTTTGTGGCTCGAGTGCCAGGACATAATATATATAGTGGAGAGAATTGCTTTTTATAGTGTCGGACATTGGGCATTCCTTGTCGGATTAGTTGTATTGTAATTCAGTTTTATTTTAAAGGTGTTTGAAGGGGCATTTTTGACTGGAATTAGTTGGAATAAAAAGTTGAATAAACAGTCTTTAAGGTTTAAATTAATAATAAAATAACATAAAAGCAAAAGAGGAAAATTCATAAAAAGCTCAATTTATTTTAGGATTTTCAATGTACAAATTACCTTTATAATTCAATTTACAAACTAAATAATTTAATTAACATTTTTATTAATCACATTTTCAATTAGAAATTTTTAAAAATAAATTCCACAGCCTTGCAACTAACTAATCCCTTCAAAAAAATACATCAAACAAATTGAACTTTGATCGAAATCTATTAACATCTTACTCTTCGTTCACACGTGCCAATTATTTTGGCTGATTTGACAGGAGATCCCCGTACTTTCCACGTGTCCTGCACAAAGGACTCGCCACACTCACAAGCCAGCAAATCAGTTGACAATTAAACAAACAAATAAACTGTTGGATAAACAACGACGCCCCTTGATGAGGCAAATCACGGCATTTAGATATTTATCGCGCTCTCGACTCGGTTAACCCCATCGCATAACCACCACCCGAGAGTCGAGAGTGGCGGTCACATGGTCACCCAACCACTTACCACTTGGGCTGAGGCTGAGGATTCAAAGTCGGAATCACACGTCGATGTCAACCGCAGAGACAGGGCGACACACGTGACATTTGCGCAGTCGAAAAACGAGAATGAAAATCAGAATCAAATCGCTTGACGAGGATCGCGGATATGCAAACACAATGGCGGAGTGCAACCACCCCGGGACTCGGGTCCGTCCCACGCCCTTACTTTGGGTGGGTTTTAAAAAATACAAAAAAAATTAAACAGAAATTACGACTATAAATATCCCTAAGGTACAGTTGCTGTGCAGCGACATCTCGGCTGTCGGCTGGGATAAAAGAATCAAATCGAATCGAGCAGGGCTCCTAGCTGAGGGGCTCACACAGCAAATGTAAAAAATCATCCAAAAGACAACATTTGGGAGGAAAAGAAAAAACAACTAAGCAAACACACGCACACACAATATGTAAATTATGAATTTTGAGTAAACAAAACCGCAGAGTGAGTGCATCAAAGAACAGGTCTTCGGGGTTAGCCATTAGGCATCCATCCCAGCTACTGTATTAATTCATATGCTCATCCGCACTCACAGCTTGACACAATGAGGGTCATAAAAATAGAATATATATAATATATATACCTACATATCTTATAATGCTTTTTAATTTATAATAATTAATTGAATTGAAAAGTTTCTTAAGAGAAAAAACATACAATAAGCTAAAACTACACATTACCTGTCAGTAAAACCCCCCAAACCTGACTTGAAAACTGCTAATATGATGATCTATTACAAAAGATCTATAAAATATATTGAAAGCATTGACTACTGTTGTACAAATTTATAAATTAACAAGTTTTTTAGAAAGGAAGAAAATAAGTTAATTTAGATTCGTAATATTTTACAGCTTCTTCTTTACAAAATCATATACTATTTTAATGCTTATTGCTGTTTATGGAAATGGTCATATCATGTGTTGGCTGCTTGGGCGGCAAACACAACTAACAACCGAAAAATCAAAAACAAAACAAACCGCACCGCACCGATCCGAAAAATGAAACGAAAAATGAAAAAAAAAAAATGATTTCTCATCGTTTTGGCAGTTTGTTGCTCAACAGACGCGGCGACGCGGTTTCACTATTCCATCTATTGATGGACTCTCTGCTTATTAGCCGACTGTGACTGACTGACAAACTGCCCCTGCCCCAGCCCCAGCCCAAGCCCCCTAAAAAATTAAAACCATTGTTGCACAGTGGTAAAAAGATACATTAAATATTTTATCACGATATTTTAATATCACATTACGCTCTTAAAAACATTTTAAAATGCTTTCCAATACTTTCTTTTAAGTTAGACTTTAAGATAAATTTGGTATTGTTTGTAGATTATTTAAATTTCACTAAGATTATGTTCATTTTATCATTTTCTTATGAAGCTTAGCTCTGTGCAATTTATATGTATAAATAATAGGAAAGAATATTATTTATTGTAAGTGTCTACATAGGCAAAGATTTATAGCTATTATTATATTCAGCTTAGATAAACATATTCAGCATCTATTAAGATTGTATTTATAAATTATGGAATGTAAATGCTTGATATATTTAAGAGATATGATAAGAGAATTAAGTAAAATATCAGAGCAATATATAAATATTCAGATTTGCAGGCTTTAGAGTGTCACAACTTAAACTTTCCTTTGCATTTAAATCAAATAAAATGATTTATTAATTTATTAAAAATATATATAGAACACAAACATCAAGCAAATATATTTACTTACTTAAATTACTTACTTAATATTTTTCCAATTTATCTTAATCCAATTAAAACGCTTAAAATGCCCTTTCCCATGGCTGCTGGTTCCACGGTGTCTCTCTCTTCAATTTTCTGGCGGCGGCAAAAAAAGGTCTGGGCCACCTACTTTACACGTTTGCTACTTGAAATGGCATTTGTTTTCCTTTCTTGGTTTTGTTTTTCACTCATCCCGCCGGTGTCTGTTGAAAAAACAAGGCATCTTAACGGGGGGACTGGGGGTTGCTGCTGCTGCTGCTGCTGCCAAATTAGTTGTTGCTACATGGCCTCTGACCTGCCGCAGGTTAGATTACCCAACGAGACTTGTAAAAATAAGACTTTGAAATGTGGAAAAGCAAATAAAAACAAGTGAGTGAAAATCTGTAAGAGACCACCCTTGAATTAGCCACAGGAAGAGACATGTGTGCGGTGTGAGCTTAAGCCTTTGAATATATATGGTGTTGATCGATCAATGGATCATAGAGATCTATCATAGCCCCCATTCGCGTTCTACTTGTGTGACAGGAAGGGGAAAGACCTTGCTTTCTCCAAGCTTTCCAGAGAATGCCATTTAGATCCGTTTTTCCTATATTTAAATATTCTTTGAGCGCCCTGCAATTGTATTATTCATACCTATTGCCGAAATCGTTGTATCACCAACCGCCACCATATATTGTCTTCGATCGGTCATTATCGCTATCGAAGGGGCTGAACTTTATGCCCCTTGAATTCCCAAAGAGTCCAAAGAGTTGGCAACTTTTAACGAATTTTGACAGAAAGTAAAAATATATAATAATTATATTATAACATTAATTTTAAACTAGCAAATATTAATATTTTTTTTAAATAAAATTTGCTATATAAAGTGGAATTAAGTAACTTTGGCAACGCTGCAAAGTCTCCAATAAGTTCAGCTATCTTTGAGTTATCCTTGTTACCTGTAAAGTGAACTTTTAATCTTTTTGTGAACTCATAATGTAAAATATTCAAAATAAATATACGATCTTACTAGTGAAGCTACGCAAAATGCTAATTAAAAGAAACAGAGTTTTTTTAAATATAATATAATTTTTTCTGCCGAAATTGGCTAAACCAAGAGCAGTCTTTGAAATGTGGAAAAGTAAATAATAACAAGTAAAGAAAAGTCTGCGACAGACCACCCTTGTCCTAGCCGGGGGAAAAACATATGTTCTGGCTAATCCTGGGCGGTTAAGAAACCCCTTGCCGTGGCCTTGGGCTGGAATTGGAACCACGACACTTAACCCCCTTTTACCGCCGTTCCTTGAGTGTTTATTTGCTGTTGGTTGCCTTTTAATTGACGGCAAGAAAGGGGCATGTGCCATCTGCCGGCGGAAAACCCACTCCCCATGCCACAACCCGATCCAGATCAAAATCTGGAAATCTCTGCTGTTTTTTGTGCCCTTCGGCACCGTATCTGAGGTTCGATCTGTCTATTTGCTAGCTGGTTGGCTGGTTGGATTGTCGGATTGAATTGTTTTGTGGATTCACCGGGGGAGTCGAGCCGGAGACTCTTCCCCCGTTTGGGTAATCGCCTGCTATTAATTCATTGTCTATTATCAAGAATTTCCATGCCTGACATTGTATGCATTTTGTGCCGCCACTCGAGGAGCATATGCATGTTGCCCGCTGCCCTCCATGCTCTATTCTCGATTTGGCTCCTGTTTTTGCTCCTGTTTCCGCTTGGTGGCAGTGATGCCAGTTTGTCTTTAGATAATTGAATTTATATAAATGCAAGAAATAAAAGTAAATGGAAATAAATCAAACTGTTAAAAACTAAACATCTTTTGAGTGTTTTGTACGTTGAGCAGAGTCTTCCTTTTCTTACCATAACAATTCCTTGATGATAGAAAAATGTGTTAAAATTTTGCCATTAAATAGATTTTTATTCGATTTGAGCCTTGACCATTTCGGTTTCAAGTTAAAGGCATTATTTGAAGCGATACTTAAAGATTCCATGCAGATCTCCGGATACGCACTATTTTTGAAATGCTACCTAAAGAGCCATGCTGTAAGTAATTAACGATATATAAGTATTTATGTTGATAATTTTATATTTATAAAATACCTAGAGGTTAAGGATAGGATGACGTTCTTCTTCCTCCTGCTCGTGCATTGCGGCTATTTGTTTGTCAAATTCATCAAACATTTCGGAAATACTGTTCCAGTAGTCGAGTTCGTCGCTATCGAGTTCGTAACCATCTGCATTGACCAACAGGCAAATCGTGAGAAGGACCACCAACGCGAACAGCTTCATTATTATAAGTTTACTTTAAACTTGATGGTGAAACTGAATTTATTCCGAATGGCATCACATCTTTTATACCATTTTCTACGTGCTATTTCCGACGAATCTAATGCTACGAACTTCTGATAATTTTTAATTAGCTTGAGCTTAATTTTTGGGAATTTTGATTTCTGAGAAACCTAATACTGATAAGGATGATTTTGATATAAATAATTAAATATAAGAATATAACTAAAATTCAATACCAGGAATTGATAAGGCAGCTCAGCATCTTTCTTGGTTTCCTTTATAAAAAGTAGATTAAATAAATAACTAATAAGCAACAAAACAATTAATAATGTAAATGTAAATATAAATGCTGGGAAAAATTCATACTTTATCCCTAAAAAAGAGCTGAGACAGCATCTCTGCTCTTGGCGCTCCTCCAGCTTCATTGTTCGGAACCATAACTACTCTACATGGTCCTATGCCGCTGTTACTCTAAGATATTATCGACAGCTCGTCCTGCTGACTGACTGGCTCACCAGTGTCCTCGCCACCACCCTCGTCCTCGTCCTCCCTTTGTCCTTTGGCCATTGTCCACTCGAGTTGCGCTATCCTCTTCCATCCACTAGCCAGCGCCATCGGTATCCTTGCCTGGCCCACCGGCATTGTTGTGAGTCCTGACAATGGTACATAGAACGGGCCATTGTTCCGGGAGCTCGAGTCCACATAAATACATAAGGGCACACAGGACCCGGGCTCCGGCACACATCCTGGACACATCCTTGCTGTTGCTGTTGACTTTTCGAGTTTGGCAAAGGCGCACAATGCACAAATTGATATCCAATAATTTAATTCTGTTATCCATTCAGTCGCATGTTGGAAAATAGTTTTGTAATTTGCACTCGGCATGCGTGTAACCGATATTATTGTGGCCGTGCTCCTTGTCCTGACCCTTCCCCCACTCCTGGCCACCGCTCCCTGCTCGACTTTGGGCCATTGTAAAATGTGCCCCGGACACCGGAATGTGCCGGTCATGTGTGGGCATTAGTTTTATTATAATTTTGTTTATATCGTGTGTCGTGTGTCCGGCAAAACAAAAACAATAACAAGCCGGGGGATCCGTTTGGGCGAAAAAGGATTTCACACTCGCCGGGAATAGTTTGTCTGTCCAAATATAGTGGCAAATAGATAATGACGCTGCGGATTAACGCTTCGCATTATTATAGTCATGACCCTTTGTGCGATGACCAGTTTTCGGGAATATTCCGCTTGTGGGTGGCCTTTATAATTGGTCCTGCGTTTCGGTTTTGGGGTGCTTGTGGCGAGTCCTTTTGTTCTCCTCTCACGATTATAAATTACGTGCTGTGCGAATTAAATATTTATTTAGCTATCCCCGATGCCCGAACAATAGCGAGTTTCCAATTAAATGTTTTTATTAATTGCTCTGATTAGGACAAACTTCACAGGCATTTATTGATTGATTTAATTGAGGAGGATTAACGGGATAAATAGATGATGATTTAGTACTTTGACTTATATTTTATAATGTCAAGTGTGGGAAATGCATTTATATTTGAAATTTGTTTACTCATAATTAAAATTATAAATTTCTAATTGTATATTGGGACACTTTAAATTATTTAATATAAAAAAATAATGCATGAAATAAATTTAGAAAGTAAGTTAAGAAAGTAATTCTTAAACGTTTTAATGATTAAAAATTCTAGAAAATAACAACTTTCTAAATAGCTTTTATCCAAAACTCTCTAAACAAAAACCTTACTATTTCTCAGCAAAAAGCTTTAAAAATTTCATAAAATCTTTAAGATTACTGCTTATAATAATGTTTTCCATAATTTTTAATAGATAAAGTTATAGCTTTTCTCATTTTTTCTTCCCGAAAATTCCCCAGAAAAATATAAAAAACACTTTTGTTAAATTTTCTTCATTTTAATTTTATTGAATTATTTTGTAGATTTATTAAATACTTTAACACAGTGTTTGAAATGTATTTTTTATCTAATACATAATATGATATTTAATATATAGTGTTTATATGGTTTATATGGTACACACGGATATCTCAATTAGGTAATCTCATCGTCATCTTCGTCGTCTTGTGTATATAATATTAATTTCAGCTAAACAAATACATTTTATAGCTCTTATAACTGGGATCAAGTGATTTGAGTTCTCTTAATTTTATTATTTCGATTTCTATGTTACAATACTTGTGCTAACAGTTTAAGGGTAAACTATAATTTACACTTATTTTTTAGGCATATCTAGGACAAATCGAGATGATGCTGGAGGGAAAGAGTCGTTCTAAAATGAAAACCAATTTAAATTACATGAAAAATATTTAAATAATATTTTTTTAACATCTTTCAAAGTTCATTACAGTCTGCAATCTATTTTAAAACATGCAGTTATTCTTTGAACACAAATTATTAGAACTGACTCCTCCCCCCAGCTTAGGTTTGTGGATTTATGATTTGGCATTCGGGAAAATCCTACTCGAAAGGCCGGAAGACGGCGGCGCCGTTGGCCTCCGGTTCGCTGCCTCAATCCTGGGAGTCCCCGGCATTGCTGCTGCGATCCAGCCCAATGCCTCCGGCTCCATTCGACTCCGACTGTTCGATATCCGCCGCACTGAGCACGCCGGGCAGGTAGCCAGTGCCGGCGTAGGGCGCGGACAGGAACCGCTTGGCGTGGGCCTGCATGAAGGGATGGTAGCGGTGCGTGGGCGAGCCAAAGACCGAGGGCGGCACCAGCGGCGAGAAGGCCGACTTCATGGGGAAGGGCGGCGAGGGCGGCACCTGCGGCGGCGTTGGCGTCTGGCCGAGATCCTCGCCGGCCAGCATGCACTCCATGGCCTGAAGGACATCCCCGCGGAAGCGCTGCATCAGCTGCTCCACGTCGCTGCGTCGTCGGTTGGGAAAGACCCGCATCAGCACATCGATGGGGGATCTCTGCTGCTGAAGGTTCTGCGGATGCTGCGGCAGGTTAGGCGGCTGCTCCGGCGGATGGTGGTGAGCTGGCAGTCCGGCGGCGGCCAGGAACTGTGTGTGGTGGTAGGGCAGGAAGCCCTGGCCATGACTGCCGCCGAAGGAGCGCAGCAGGTGAAGGTTCTCGGCGGGCGTGTTGGGCGGCGACTGGCTGTCTTCCTTCTTCAGGCTGAGATTCTCGGGCGTGGCCTCATCCGGCGCAGAGTCCACGTCCAGGTCAGACTCCGGTGAGCTGGGCGGTCCGGTGCGGGCGGGCGACAGGCTGGCGGTGAGATTGAAAAGTCCGGCCACCTTGGGCCGCGGACTGCTGGGGGAACCCGATTCGGAGCCAGTGTCCTGGTCGGTTTCATTAGACAAGGTGGCACCGCGTTTGGAAACTATAAGGACACAATAGGGAAGAAAGTTTTAAAATTAGGTTTATGTTAAGGGAGCGTAAGATTTATTCAAAACTTGATATGTGTATATCTAAGGTTTATCTACAAGTCCTCAAAGGCAAATTACAGGCTTGAAGAAATCGCTGCTTTACCAATTATCCTATTAAGAGTCGTATCCTTGTTCAAGATCTGAACTTCTAATGTTTTCCTCTCCCCTTATAAACCAGGTAGCAAAGTGGAAACTGTGCGGTTTTCCACTTGACAGAGTTCGGAGCAAATAAAAGTATCAAATGTAGAAATGGGAAAAATGTAATCACGGGAATCGCAAACACCGAGAAGGATGCGCAGGATGCGTTGACATGCCAACGTGGGACAACCTGCTGTTTTTTTATTGTTTGTTCAGAAATGAAACAAGCTATATGATATTTTTTTTTGTTTTCCTCTACCTTCGGCTCTTCTTTTTTCGGTTTTTGTTTGATTCTGCAGTTGACGAAGCCGCAGTGAAAATTTAATTAAGTTCGAGGGGTGCGTGGATACCAATATATAATATCCAATCGCAGCAGTAACCGAAAATAAAAATTCAAGCGTGAAATCGTCTTGGATTTCATTGCAAATAAAAAGGGAGTCGAGTACCTTGAATATAGACAGGTTCCTCGACAGGCTCTCTCCTCCGATTGATTCGCGTGAGAATCCTTCTGTGTTTTCCTTTCTCGTAAAAAAGGCGCACAAACAAGGACAAGTGAGCCACCGCACGGGGGAGTATCTCACGTTTCTTCCCTGTCCAGGGACCCTCAGCTTGGGCTTGTCTTACCCCCTGACAGCAGATAGTCCTAATGACTGGGACTGCGTTGATGTAAAGCCGAACAGGTTCTTGATATCCTTCTGCCCTGTCAGACTTTGTAACTGTTTGGCATTTGATTCGAAAATGAGGGGAGTTGCAGTTGGGTTTTTGTAAGGCAATCTGGTTCAAAATTGATTGGCTTAGTCCGAATAATACACAATAATATTGGATAATGTTACAATCACTTTTATTGTTCGATCTGTGAGGGGGTTTTCTTTTGAAGGATAAAGAATGGTGGAATTCTTGTGAGAAACTCTTTGGGTGGGAAGTGTTTTATTTGTGTTTGTTTCTCTAGTTATTTAGTTAGTAATTAGTTATTTAGTTAGTAAAGTTTGTTGTATATTAGTTTTATAATATTTATAAATGTAAATATACATTTTGGTCATTTTTTAGTTAGCAGGACTTTAGCCTACATTGATTCATCTCATTTTTTAATGCATTTCAATCAGCTTTTAATTCAAAATTAAATTTCTTCAGCACTTCTTTAATAAATTCACACCCTTCTTTATAAACCCATACTTAACTGACTGCTTAACGAGGACTTTAACTTAATTGTTGCAATTTGAACTCGCAAAGGTCCTTCCTGGGTCCTGGTCCTGATGTTGCCTTCAACTTAATCGCAACCCCAGGACATTTTCATGCGCCGTTTGGCAAAGTGCTTAGACTGCAACTTGGCTGGCTAAGTCTTTGTCAAAACAACACCTACACCCCACACACACACGCAGCACACACACTCTACACACACTGGTAGCTATGCACATGCAACCGCGAGTGTGGCACTTTATGCACCGTTGATTTCTGAACAATCGAAAACAAATTTTTCTTAACACGCGCTCAACGTATGCCCCCAAGAATCTGAAGCCCTCTTGGGGAGGAGGCCAGGCGAAAATGCTTTTTAAGGTGCGGGAAATGGTAGGGGAAGGTAACTACACGGGGAAAAAGTATATAGTTAAAGAAAAACTACCAAGGAAAATATTGTAAAAATAATATTTTGGTATGTTGGTATTAAAAAACATTCTAAAATATATTGTTTTTTCAACGAAGAATTACGTTTAAAGATTTCTTTTGGTTATTTGTAAACCAAAATAATTAAGTGTCTTTAATAAAACCTTGTGAAAAATAAAATAAGGTTTATTTATCCACAATTTGTACAATAATTTATCGTTTCTTAAAGTTCCTTAGACTGGTTTAACTATCTCTTAAGTGATGGAACCTTTCTTCCCACCTTTTCCCCTAAAATGTTCTCACTTTCTTATTTAAATCAAATTTTCCCCGTGTAAATTCTACCTTAACTTTTATTTGCTTGTGCAAACTTACCGGGACTCTCGTCCAGCTCGGTTCTCGTGGGTGAGAAGCCGACGCTGAGGTGCTCGGAGCGGGTGCGTCCTTCCGTGTCGGACTCGTTGCCATTGAAGCGCTGCGACTGCTGGGAATGGTGGCCGAGCTGGTGCTGCTGCTGCTGCTGCTGAGGATGTGGCTGCTGGTGGTGGTGGTGCTGGGACTGCTGCTGCGGCTGCTGGTGGTGATTGGGAGTGGAGCTGGCCTCGAAGCCGTCGCTGGGCGGCGAGGGTATGCCGCCGTGGAAGACGCCGTTTTGGCCGGAACCTCCATTAGCCGATCCTCCGCTGCCACTGTGATTGGGACTATGCGGCGTAGGTGTGGCACTATCGCTGCCTCCGTTCTGCTGACCAGGAACTGAGGTGTACAGGAGTCCCAGCTCACGGGCCTCGTTCTCCTCCTGGGCCTGTTGCCGACGCAGGGCGACCTGGAAGAGAGGGAACAAGGAAATTGGAGGAAATTTGACCTTTTAGTAAATGAAAAATGTAACACGATGAGGTATTAATATGAGAAGTGGACTTAAGAGTATTAAAAGCGGAAGTTTTGGGTTTATGTTAATGAAATAATGAAAGCTTAAAATGTTAAGATTTGTTATTGACTATTTGAGTGATTTTAAACAAGCAATAAGTGACATTTCTTTTTGAAACAGATGAAGAAGTTTTAAAACAAGTTGTTTTTCATAATATAATGGGAATTTCATCCAAAATTTTATTGAAAGTGACTTTGTTTTTGTAGCAAAAATTCAACTTTAGGACGTCAGACACGTTTAACACAAAAATACATGAGAGAAAACTTTATTCTCAATTGGAAATATTCTTTTTTGTATTTTGTTGTGGTTTTATTTTTGAAATATTAGTTGCACCTTTTTTTTAATATATTAGCATTTAATTACTAAATTAAATGTCTTGGAAATATGAAGAACAAAGGTTTAAAGAGTTTACTTTACTTTTTGAAAACATATAAAGAAACCAAAGCTATGAAATCTCGGACATTAAAAAAGCTGAAACATATTTCACCCTAATTTACCAAAAAAATACATTTAATTCTTTAACTTTTGCTGTAGCTAATTTCCTAATTGAATCCTTGCTTAATTGATCAAAAATAAAGTTAGAAAAACCAACCTGAGCGGCCATCACCCGCTGTCGTTCCGCGATCAGTGTGCACTTGGCGCAGACACAGTCCCGCCAGCGGCAGTATCGCTTGTGGCCCTTTAAGGCGCTGACCTGCAACAGTAGAACCTTGTTAAGTAAACAACCGAAATTCGTCCAGGCCAAATCCTCTCCAGACGTACCACTCCATGGTTCCGGCAGCGGGCGCACTTGGGCGTTCTCTGGTATCTCTCCGAGGCGGCGCGCAAAAAGAAGGCGGGCGGAAGGGCGCCCAAAACGGGATGCTGCGACATAAGATTCTGCATGTCCACGCCCGACGGCAGACTCATATTTATAGTTTTTTATTAGCTTCTTGTTTAACTATTACAAATTTTATTTAAGAACTCAAGAGCTCTTAAATGAGACACTGACACCACACTTTAGTTTTTGATTTTGTTCTTTGTTTTCGTATCGGTTTTAAGATTATATCTTGGTTCTTAGCATTATGTTTTCATGTTTATCATGATAGTTTTATTGTTGAAAGATCACCCGCACGGACGACATGACACACTGAGGCCTCGGTTGCAACTGATTCAACTTTTTGGCCAAAAAGCCACAGAGCAGCACAGCAGCAGCAGCAGTAGCAGCGGCGGAGCAGCAGGAAAGCAGCAGCAATGGCGGCAAGCGGCAACATTTACCAATACAAAGGCCCCTTCGGGCAAACGAGGGTTGAAAGTATATATATGTGTATGTATATAGATGTGGGAAAAATAATTCAGAGAGTGTTGCAACCACCTTTGTGTGGCGCAGCAGCTGCCTGCCTGCGTCGGCGTAGGCAGCAGCAGCAGCAGCCAAGCGGTGGCTGAAGCAGCGACTGAGGCAGCGGCAGCAACAGCGACGGCAACAGAGGCTGGCAATTAAGAAAAAAGTTTCAAAATCTAATTTTGGGTACTGTATACAAAATTGTGCACTCGAGGCGGCCAGGCGGCGTCGGCGACGGCAACGGCAACGGCAACGCGGCGTATACGCAATGGCGTGGCCTGGCAGGGGTTGGCTTTGCTGGTATTGGTGGTTGCTCCGTCGCGTTTCTTTCATTTTCTTTGTGTTGCCTTTGTTTCACAGTTGCCCCGAGTGTGCTTGTGCATGTGTGTGCGAGTGTGAGTGTGCTGGTGAGAGAGCTTTTCTGGGGGCCCCGCTTTAATGGCTTTGGCCAACCAAAAAGCGTTGTTGTTGCGACCTCGCCTCTGGTTGGCATGGCTTCCTCGTCAGCCAAAAAAAAAACCCACGCACTCTCGCAACTCTTGTTGCTCTTCGTCGAGTACCAGCGAGGGGTTAAAAGGCCCGCCCCTCCCATCCCCACCCCCTGAGGAGCCAACTAAACCCCTAAAGTTTCTGGCTTTTTGGCACACTGCCACTTGTCTTTCATTTCCAGTTGTCTGGAGTGTGTGCTAAAATCTCCATGAATAAAATCCAACGAGTGCAGATGGTACACAAAATAATTGTTTATTTGTTCATTATACTTGGAATAATGCGAAAGATATAAAAATACAAATAAGAGCTAAATGGGTTGTCTTGGGGGTAGTTTTAATTGCAAGTCAAGTTGCATTATTCAGTTTTATTATTCAGTATAGCATAGTGTAAGTCTTGTGACTCTTTATTTAAAAATGGATTATAAAATGAGCTTCTTGCATAATTTTTTATATCTTTTTTATCAGCAGTATTCGTTGGTTACGACTTGCTACATTTTCCAAAAATTACCAAAAGGATGTTTTTCATAAATCTAAATTGTTTCAAAATTAATTTTGTAATTTAATATATTTTAATTTAATTGCTTAATGTTGCCTCTAAATTTGACTATAATCGTGTTTATACTATAATCATGTTTATATGTAAATGTTACAAATTACTATTATAATATAAATTTTATTATTTATAAGAATGTATCTTTTAAAACCCTTAAAAAGAATACTGAAATTATAATATTACCATATATTTTTCGCTGGAATTTATTTTTATAAATTAACAAACAAAATTAAAGCATAAAGCATGTTCACTGAAAGACTGAAAAACTGTCTAAAGTTTCAAGATAAGATAATGTTATTACATTCTTCTTTACTATCAAAAGAGATTTTAAGAACTAATGATTTGCTACTTAAAAGTCTCTTTCTCTTATTAATTACCTTGAAATTTAACTTAATTACGCTTTAAAAAGTATAAATTAAACAAGTTATAAAGCCATATAAATTAAAATTAAATTCACCAGGGGTGTGGGCTTCATGAATATGCGATAAAAATAACGAATTCTGGTTACATAAGCACTGAGATACATATGTACATAATGTGGTATCCAGCAAGCTGAGTTGCCTTTTTTTATTTGCTTTTTTCCCTTTGGGCGGTGGGCGGCAGCTGGAAGTTGGCCTATTAGAATGTTACAAATTTATTGCAATTGAAACAAACCGAGGACACGCGTGCTCCCTTCCAGCGAGCGTGCGACTGAGGCGCAGTCGCTCACTTGCGCTCAGTAAATCTCTCTCACAAATACGCTCTCTCCCTGGAAAGACTCCGCCCATTGAAGGAGGCGGAGCCAGGAACCTCTCTCTCTCACACACACACACTTATACACAGCAGAGAGAAGAACATAAAGCGGCAACAATGCACTATGGGGAATTTGCCCGATTTCGTGGTATTTAGTCATTTTATCGATCTTTAAAAATTAGTGTTTTTTCAATGCAAATATCTTAAAAATATATGGCTCTGTAAAGTTCAGTACCAAAAATGTTAATTAACAGACCACTGTTAAGCTTACAGACTGTTAAAGTCAGCTGTTGCAGCCAAAGAGCACACGCTGAAATATAGGCATTTTTTGTTGGGTGACTTTAAAAGTGCGAAACTCAAAAGTAAAACAATTTATTGATCCAATTTTTGATTGACACCAATCTTACATGATTGTATTATGTGTTGTGTGTATCTATATTTTGATCTGTGCGTGTCTTCCTAATATTTTTGCGTTTTTCCTAAGTGTTCTTTAAGGTAATTTTTCTGAAATAAAATTAATTTCACAGAGACTTACAAAAAATATATATCGATGTTTAGGTGTAAGTCCA
>VNJR01000133.1:0-20927 GCA_008042585.1 Drosophila punjabiensis
TCAACCCTGGCCGCGCTCTATGGAGCACAGCAAAAAAAGCAAAAAAACGAAAAAAAAAAAAAAGGAAAATAAAAAAAAAAAAAAAAAAAAAGGAAAATATAAAAATAATAAAACGGAGCTCGAAACTTGGCGCCAACATTTTGCGTTTGGCGCAGACATTAAAATGCTTAAAATATCGATTTGTTACCAGAGAGAGTCTCAAAATACAATGCCGTCGCCGTCGCCGAAGCCATTTGGCCCAGAAGCGCCGAGCACAAGCAACAGTCTGCCACTTAAATATGGCCAAGAGGAAACCATGGCCAAAATAAAATAGGAGAAAAGGTAAGGAGAGAGATTTTCAGCTTTTCCTACGAATACATTTAGAATATGAATCTTATGTTTCAGCAATTATAAGCATAAATTGAGGGGAAGGAAAAACGAAACTTGAGTTAAGCGCTTGAGGTGGGAAAGCGTTTTAGGTTTATATATTATTTTTAGGGTAAGTTAAGCCGACGGCTATAAATATTTTTGAAAATTTATGGCTTGCGTTAGAAAAGCGCGGGAAATTAAGGTTTATATCTAGAGAAGATTGCAGGTATTTTAAGGGGTATTATTTAAAGGAATATTTTTAATTTTTCATTCAAAGAAAAATAGCCAGAAGAAGAGTTTTTATAATTAACTAAATTACTAAAATTACAGAGATGTCTCGGAAATTTCAGGAAATATTTTAAATATTTAAATTTAGGGCAGATACTTGTGTTTATATTTTAAAGTTGAGAATAATGAGGTATACGTTTACATAAATTTTTTTAATTTATTTAAAGCAATATTATGACTTTCTTTTTTGTATACAACTTGCCTAAAGACGAAGTTTTAAAATGTGAAAAATTATTAGGAAAAGAACCACTGAGTTAAGAAAATAAAATAAATGATTACATTATATTAAATGATTTTTTTAGATTTAAGTTCATGATAGATTGTTGCATTAATATTTTAAACAACTAAAAATTAAGGAAAAAAGGCTTCTAAACGTAAACTAACTTCAACTAGTATATTCTTAAGCTTAACCCTAATTCAACTATCATTCCCCTTTCCTTAACCCTAATTCATCCTTTCATTATCCCGTCACTCTATCTGCTAATATATTAATCTGCTTGCTGATCTGATATAAGTTTGCCGGCCAGTTTGCACCTGGCCAACACTGTCTGCGTGTCCAATTTATCCAATCCATCCATCTGCATACGAGTATCCATCAATTTGGCCATCCTCAAACCTCGTTTTGCTGGCTATCTATGGCAGGATCTGTTCCTGTGTGTTTTCTTCGCCCGAATAGACATTTATAGCCCAAAAAGTTTGGACTTGCACCACACACATCCTGCCCGGCTTTGGCTATTTAGTGTGTGTCTATGGCTTCCTTCTATTTCCCTCCCTGTTTTTCACCTTTTACCCAAAACTTCTACCTTTTGCACCTGTGTGTGTGTTTTCGGGGTAATTTTCTGCCCACCGCTTAGGGCGATGCTTGCTTCCCTTTTTCCTTTTTCCTTTTTTTTGGGTTGTAGCATTTGGTGAAGTTTTTGGGAAGCGAAAGCAAACGGATTCCTATCATGGACTGCAGAACTCGGCCCTGATTTTTCCGCACTGTTATTGCCGTAATATGAAACAATTTTTTCCTTACTGAAGTGATTTTTCCTGTGTGAACTTTCCTGTATGTGAGTTTGTGTGCCGTTTTTTTTGCCACGTTTTCTACGTGCATTTTGGCCGCATATTTTCCGGTCGTGTTGCTGCCTGTTCTGTCGTTTTGGTTCATTTCACATGCACCCGGAACCATTTTCATTGTTTGTGCAGGGAAATTAAAAAGAGAGGAAAACGAACTGGAAAAATGTTTGTGGGCAGCAATAGCAGCAGCAGGAGCAGCAGGGTGCATTGGCAGGGAAAGGAATTCGTGAATTGTTCAGCTTGTTCTTGTTTACTTTGCTGCACAGATAACGTACAGTTATGGGCATTATCCGGGAGGATATATATGCAAGGGGAGGGGATTTATAGAATGCCGTTGAAAATGCTGTTGATTGAATGCCGGATTTACGCATATATATTTTTTTCACGGTGCAGGGATCACGTGTTTGTTGGGGGCTTTGCAAAATCAAAACGAAAAATAAAAGTAAAATAATAAAAAATAATAACAAAGAAGCAGGGAAAATATTTATAATAAATATTAAAACGAAAATAAAACAATTAAAATAATAACAAAGCACTAGAGAAAATATTTTTAAAAATTGATGGTTTTAGATTTTATTCTTTTGCGAAATCTGATGATAGTTGTTAAAAAATAAAGCAAAAAACTATGGGGAAATATTTAATTAAAAGTGCTATATTTTCTAGAAAGTATTTAATTGAATTTATTTATTTTAGAAGGGAATTTTTCATGGTTTTAGATATATAAAAGTAGCTCAGCGAAATCCTTATAATTTTCTTTCTTTCTCTAAATTAAATTCCCTTCCGTTAATTCAGTAAACAGCATTTGACTTTCAATTATTATTGGCCCAAAAATTTCATTAAATATCCTTCTTTAGTCTTCCACTTCCTGCACTCATTACAAAATGCTCAGACTCAGACTCAAACTCAAACTCAGACTCTGACTCGGCGGCACTTAAAACGTTTGATAATTTAATTATTCCGGAATTTCTATTATTTGATTCCCAGCTTATTGTCGGTTAAATCACAGACAGATTTGGCGCTGAGGGAGGGACGGGCCAAAAAGCAATTTCATCAGTGGCCATCCAGCCAGCCGGGAAACCCCTTTTTCCCCACTTAACCAACTGTGTGTGTGTGTGTGCTGGCCAACTCAACACACTCTTAACCACAAAAAGCACCACCACCCACGGCGCCCCTCTAACCACTCTTCCACCTAAGCCGACGCTGGCGCTGAGTGCTTAGTGGGGATGCCACATTAGGCAAATATGTAAATAACTTTTAAGGAATTAAGCGCACTCACCACACACACAAAAAGCTCAGCTCAGCGAGGCGAGGAGAGGCTCAGGGGAGGCAGGGTAACGTATAAGGAACCTGTACAACAAGGATCCTGCGGCGCAAAGGCTTTATGCAAGCATACTTTCTTGGGTCTTGCTTATCAGCTGATAGACAAGGCCTACACAATGCCATCACTTATACGCCATGTTGCACCGGTCGCATCGACAGCAAAATGGGGCATGCAACAGGGGAAAAGTGATCTGGGAAGCGGAAATGCGTTTGACACTGAGGGAAAAAGTGGGTGAATAAATGAAGAAATATTTGGGGTAATTTAAGGTTTTGAAAAAAAAAGGATTAATATTTTATTTTGAAGTAAATCAGGGTTTGAAAGGGTCTTATCGATACATTAATTAAAAATTCAGTTTTTTATTAAAAGAATAAAGAAAAAAAAATATGTTTATTTATTTATAACATTTTTATAATAAAAGATGATTTTTTATAGCTCAAAATACCTTTCAGCAGTAAAATGTTTTCCATAAACTTCAATACCTTTACCTTGATCTATGCTTTAAAGATGTTTAAGAGATCAAGGACCTCATATATATGCAAATAAAGGTTCTATAAATATCTATAAATATCAAGATTTAACCAAAGCTTCCTCTTATATATATATTTTCCCATAATTCAATATATTTTCCACTTCTTTTCATCCCAATGCTCGCAGTGTTCAAGGTGGAAAACATTAATTACACACACGTTATGCCAGGAGAAGGCCAGGGGAGCAGGCCAGAAGAGGAGACCAGAGGAGCAGGCCATAGCAGCAGACCAGAAGGACACACCAGGAGAGCGGGCCAAAGGCAGGACCCAAAAGCCAGGAAGAGGGAGCCCAGCGGAGCAGACAGACCAGAAGGCAAACCGCAAGCGCGTCATTACCGAACAGGGAACACACGGTAAGCCAAAGGGGATCGAAGGGACGGAAATGGGAAATCCAAAGGAGAAAGGGACACGTGCTGAGGGATACGACAGGGAACAGGGAACAGGGAATTGAGACTGACGCAGAGAATTGGGAATCCGCCAGGGGAACTTCTGCTGCACCACCTCCTGCTGCTGCTGTTCATGCTACTCTCTCTCCTGCTGCTGCTCCTGTTACTCCTCCTGCTGCACTTTATCTGCTCCAGTTACAACCGGGACCTGCGATGCGACGCACTGGGTCCTGGCAGTCAGTTGCATCAGCGACTGAGGTAGGAACACTCAGCCCCAGAGCATATTTACATTTGCTACGGCATTTAATGCAAGTGGGAATTACAAAAGGAGGGCGTGGCTAACGATGGTGTTGTGCATCTGTTGTTGTTATTATTGTTCGCCTCCTGGCAGGACGATTTAAAATATTCGAACTGAGAGAAAGAGCAGGAGAAAAAAAACCTGGCCAAAATGGATAGTTAAAAGCAGAAATGGGCGTCATTTCAATGGGGAGACAGGGTATAAAAGCGAGTAATATGCACTTTTGTTTATAGTCACTGCATTGAGAGAAAAATAAGAATTATTAGCTGACTTTAAAGGAATATTAAATGTATGTAAGCTATATTTCGAAAGATATTAATGCAAGTAATATAATAATTAACCATAACTCTTTATTTACCATTTCAACTTTAATATCTCCCCCACCATTACCATATTTCTTTGCCTGTAATCGCTCCTGTTTCGAGCTTTTCAGCCCGCATTTTCCCGTAAGAGCGGTAAACAATAATAACAGACAACAAAAACAAACAAAAAAATATACAGAAAACAACAATGAAGCCTGATGGCCCTACGAGGATTACAGGACAGGACGGCCATGACTGGGGGACCAGCAGCTGGAAAACTGAAGCATCGAGAGCGAGAGGAGGACGAGCCAACGAGCGAGTGAGTATGCGACTAAGTGTTTTGCAACGGAAACGCCGAGCTATCATGCAAAAAGCCACTGTCAGATTAACGAACCATGGCCAAAACAGATAGCAAGTGGAAAGGGGGGTGAAGTGAGTTTCGGAGGGGTTCTCTGAGAGTGAGTTAAATGGGGGCTTAAAGGAGGAGGCAACATTGGTTGCCCCAAGGTAAATGGCATCAAGGGAGAGAGCGAGCCAGCGAGTGAGATCCGCAGTGAGGCACGTGACGCAGCGACAGTCCATGACCAAGTGCTGATTTTTTATCAGCATCAGCAAGCCGGAATGAAAGGATGTGGCCAGGCCAGGCCAGGCCAGGAAGCGACGAAAAGGACATGGTGAATGAACGAAAACTGACAAAAAGGTTATTGACATTGTTGTTTCACTCACTCACTCACTCACTCACTCCCCACACACGCTCTTCCTGTCTCGCCAGATTTTCGTTCTCTTCAAAAATTCGCAGACTTGCTAGCAAACAGACGGCGCACAAAAAAATTGGAAAACAAAAAAAAATGATAAATTGTCTGAAAACTTGGATTTATGGTGGGAAAAATACACTACCTTAAGTGGTGGATTTTAGAGCAGTTTCCCCAAGGGATTATCATAGATTTAAAAGCGTTTTTGAAGGGATTCCTGACTAAATATTTTAGATTATATATTTTGTTATCCAAAAACAAAGATAAATCTTTATTTTTCAAGTTATTAGAACTTAAATATTTGCTTTTTACCATGAATAATATATAATATTCCCTAAATATTACTCATACGTAGCGTTGTCTGTTTTTATCAATCATACGCAGTGTTGTCTTTTTCATTTTTGAGTTTATCAAAGAAAAATGCAGTAAATTTTCTTAAATTAGATCAAAAATTGTTGAATGCAAATATAAATATTCATTTCCTTTGTTTTCCACACTTTAAAAATCTATAATCGATGACAAAACCCCTAAAAAGCATCATTGCATCCTTCGAATGGTTCAAAAAAACGCTTAAAAACCTTTGCACACTTGCAAATACAGCAAAAAAAAAAAAAAAAAAACAAAAAAAAATAGCAGCAAAAGGACAAAAATAAAATGCTGCAAACAGCTGAAAACAAAGCAAAGTCAAGCGGAACGTAACAGAAACTGCGCAACTTTTGAAGAGGTGGAAATGCTTTTTAAGTATTAATTTGCGCAAACACTCAACGCAGCAGCAGCGCGGTGGCTAAAAGCGACGGGAAAACAACAAAGGAAGGCACAAAATAACAAAAAACAAGTTAATAAAGCAGTTGCAGCTGTGAGGACCTCCTCCAGTTTCCTCTTCAGCCATTGTGACCCCCTCCGCCTGGTAGGATTGCACTCGGAAAAAAATGTATAAATAATTATGTAAGTGGTGAGAAAGCTAGTAAATAATAACTAAGTTTATATTAGGGTTATACGTAAAGTTAAGGATAATATCATAAAGCCCTTTGCAGTTTTAAAAAATCGTTGCATACTTTTAGGCACCGCAAGTAAAGTCTTTTAAGTTCCTGGACGTTTTCCTATAGTCTTCTTGTCAATTTAAATGATGATTTATAGCTAAAAACATATTTAGTTTCTACGGAAATTTAAGGCTAAGTGTTATAAACCCTTTGCAGTCCTTAGTAAGTCTTATTTTAAATCATTGCACAATTTTAGGCATCATAAGTACACATTTTTAAAACCCCAGAAAAAAATTGTAATGTCTTGCTACCTGATTTTATTGATAATTTATAATTTCAAAGATTTTCTATATTTTTTCCCGAAGTGCTTCATTTCATTCTTTGGCCAATGTCCTGCTAATTGTTTGCAACACGGGCAATCGCTTTGCGCCAACACCTCGACTAGGACACCCGCAGGACACCTACGTTAAAAGGTTTCTTCGCCCCAAGCAGCCACCCCGTCGATATACAAAACTTCCAGCCCCCCCCCATCGTCCCTCATCATGCCCTTCATCTAAAGTGCATTTGCTGCTGTTTTGCGTTAATTGAAAACTTTTTTTGTGCGAGCAGATATTCGTTTTCGTATTTTTCGCAGCATGGCAAAAACAAACTGAATTGGAAAAGTTTAGTTCTAGTTTTTTGTGCTCCACAGTATACACACAAAAAAAAGGGGTGTATAAGTTGTAGTAAGTAGAAGTGCAACTGCAACTCTGAGTTTTTAACGCTCTGCCGCCTTTCATTTGTTTAGACTTTAACCCCTCCTACCCCCGAAAGCTTAAAGTTCCCCGGGTCCTTCTCCGACAAAAAAAAAAAAACAAATAAATAAAAAGCAAAAACACCCCCAAAATCCAGCTCCAGACGTGAGTGTGTTTGTTTCTCCTCTCGAAACTTGGCGGCCAATTAGTTGGTTGCATCGACATCCTGGAGGAGTAGGGTCTGGGTTGGGAGGAGCTATATGGCTTTAGCTGGGACTTGAACTGGTTGTGGCAGCTGTTGGACTTGGCTAAATCGGGAAATCCACTTTAAGCTGTTTGGGTTGCCGCGCGTTTTTTGGGGGATTTCGAAATTGTCAAAGAACGAACTGAACTTAGCTAGGCGCCGACGGGCTCCATTTGTTCTTTGGGAACAGCGCTAAGTGAATTTTCTAAGAAATAAGAAACAAGGGAGCTTGGTGGAGATCAGGTAAAGTCTTTAAGAACCTAATGGTTATAGCTGAAAGCCATTGGCATAAGGAAGAGCTGCCTTTAAAACGCTGATCCTAGGTTGATTTCCTAAGAAGCTAAGATGATGGGATTTAATAAATATAAAAATTTTAAAATACAAATGTCATATTTAAATTAATTTAATCAACAACTTAGCTGGTAAGCTGTAAAAGTTGAAACATTCCCTTGAAGTAACTTAATTCATATATCAAAAATCGACTATTTAGCACTTTATTATTTTTTAAATTCCTTACTATAATCGTCATTTGTAATGGGGTTATGATACTACAGTTTTGCTTTATTGTGGAAGTAAGTGGTAATTAAACAAGTTGGTATTGATTGATATCAGATACAATATATCAAATTAAAAATATTATAAAAAATATATTCAACGCTTTTAAAGACCGGAAACTAAAATTAAAATTAATGTGACCTTATTCGCATTACTATTTTGTATGAATTCGTCATCCTGTTCCACACTTTCAATGGGTCTCTCACACTATATGTATTTAAAAAACTGTTTAATTTGTATAATTAATATTCCATAAATTCTTATAAAAAAACCCTTTATTAAAAACTTTTTAACATTTTACCATAAAAAACAATGTGACCAGGCTTTCTTAACATAATAAATCTTAAGCAAACGCATTTGCATGAGACCTTTACTGAATAAAGACAACAATGTAGTGTCATAACACCATAAAAAATATCAAAAGATGACTTCATTGACAACTGGTTTTTATTACCTTCTCAACGAGATAAGGCGTAGACTAGCTTTAAGAATATATTATTTAAATTAATTTGTATTTCATAGAGGCTACAAATCGTCAACACTTATAGTTATGAATTAAATGAAAGTTCTATAACCTATTCAAGGAGATAAGAATATTTTGTACTCACAATTTCCCTTTGCAACTTGGCAATATTAAAGTTGGCCTGGGCCAGTCTCACGCTGAGGGTGGCCACATCACTGGTAAGCTGGGCCCGCTCGCCGGCATTCCGGTCGACCAGCTTGAGCATCTTGTCCTCGAGGCTCTGATTGACCTTCTGGACACGCTTATGCGACTCGTACAGCCGATCGTACTTATCCTGCCACGCAATCACACTGTCCTCCAGCTCCACCTGCCGTTCCGTTTCGCGGAGGCAGGCCGATTCCAGATTATATAGCTGCGTCTGCTTCTCGATTAATGCCTGCTGCAGCTGCTCAATTTCCGACACCGAACCGGCTCCGGGGGCTGAAGTTTCCGCAGAGTGAGCTACGACGGGTGAGTTCGATATACCAGCAGTTGTCGCTGCCGGAGTGCCCGCTGTGGCCGCCTGAAATTGAAGTGGCAAGAACACACACACACACAGGAAATGAAATTATGAGCTGCGAATATATATTTTGTAATTAATTTTGCTTCCGGGGGAGCCGACAACAACAACTACATAGCATTCCGCCGGACGCAAGTGTCACACGGTTTCGACTGCAAAAACGCTACTGAAAGAGCGCCCACAAAGAGCATGGCGCGGACAGCAACATTACTTTACAAGCAGATCTCTCCTCCTCCTGTTTTTATTCTGTATTCTTTTTTGTATTTTTTTTTTGTACTTTTAAATGACATTTTAAAAAGCTTTGAGCGTGCCGTGTCATAAAAATGCACGTCATGCCCGGGAATTTCGTGGTGGGAGCGGCAGCGGGGCTCGGGCTCGGACTTAACCCAACCCGTACAGCATCTGCCGCAGATAAGACAGAAAATCTGAGGGTTAGGGGGATGATGGTAATGCCCTATAAAAACCGTGATTTTGGGTGGTTTTTATTAAAGGTTTTGTGTTTTATTTGTAATTTAAGGGTTAAAGGGGTAAATTAAATAATTTGTTGGTTATTTTATAGATTTTAAACCCCTTTGATTTATTGCTTTCAGTTGATTTGGTTTTTTATCCAGCTGTCATGATATGCTTATTTGGGTTTTTTATCTGGCAAACTATTAATTAAAGTGCCAACTTTATGTTATATGACACTTCAACTACTAATTTATTGTTCAGTTTCAGTTTCCTGGGTATTTATTGGCTTAATTAAGCCAAGGTCTGCGGGAATTTAAAATGCGTTTTGCAAATAAAAAAATTCAATTTAATTAGCCGAAGTTCCTTGATAACATAATTAGCTTAATTGATATAATACATAAAAACATAAAAAGCAACATTTAATACTTTAATATACTAATTTTATAATTAAATACAACATCTAGTTAGTTAGTAGAAAAAATAAAATATTTTTTTAATTAAAACCCCTTTTTTTAATACGCAAATATGTATTGCATGTATCAAAAATCTTTACTAAAATTGTCTAAAAGTATGTTACGTTTTATTGTAGGTAAAACCAATGATAAAGTAGTATAGCATAATTTTTGGCAGCTTTCTAAATAATTGCGATTTCCTAGAGATTAAAAAAAAAGTAAATTTTATAATGTGAACTAAATTAATTCTGTAAATTATATTTTAATGGTTTTTTATTATATATATGGCAATTGTTAAAATTTATTATTAAATTTGCTTAAGTTCATTTTTGTAATGTTATTTTTTTGAAATTATTGCTTACTTCCTAATAAAAAATATTCCAACAAAGTTAAGATAATAGATAAACCCCAAAATATATAGAGTACATCATATAGCTTATGAGATCGACGAGGTCTGTTGACAACTGATAAGCGAGCTGTAACTGTGGATTAAAAATCAGGCAAACAGAGCGAGGAGAGCACAGAGATCGAGAAACACAAACAGAGAGAGAGAGAAAGATCACTAGAAGAGAACTGAAAAAAAGAGATAATGCTTTAGAGCTTTTGTTTTATTTTAATGAGTGTTTAATCAGCAACAAACTGATATATCAGTATATGTGTATATATGTACATATATGAAGAATCATCCAACATCTGGTTAGGGACTCACTCAACAATATTAGCTTAGTGACAGTCACAAAATGAAACATTTATATGAGTAAATGCTCATCTTTAATTTAAAATATATTATATATCATATTAAAAACTGACTTAAGTTCAATGAAATGTTAAATATTTCACTTGAACTTTAACAAAATGTGAAGTTCGCAACGTGTTAATTTTTAAATTGGTACCAAAAACCCAAAAGCACCGACTCCACCTCAATTCATAATGCGGTTATCAATATCAATTCCATCTCCATCCATCTCCTGCTCGTCCAATTTAGTTGGAAATTTCGAGTTTGAGGCAGAGACCCGGCACAGATGGCGTGGCGTTGCTGGAAATCAAAGTGCAAACTACGTTCCCAAACAACTAATTGGATTAACTTGACACAAAAAGCGAAGGAGTGTCCTCTCTCTCGCTCGGATGGGAGCCAGAATGTCGCCAACGGAAACTTTGTCTTTTGGTTGGTTACTACTCGTACTACTCGTACTCCTTCAACTCCACTCTCCACAGGCCGGGGAAAAACCACATGAGTTTTCCTTTCGTCACATATGAGCGACGTGAATTGGCGAGGGAAAGTCGACTCTTGACTCTCGACTGTCGCCTGTCGCCTGTTTTTTCCCATCTCCACCATTGCCTGTCTCTTGTACTCAAACCTAAAAACTGCAGAATGTACAGAAAATTTAATTAAAAAAGGATTTTCGGCCTGGAAAGTTGCTTGGCTTCTCGCTGACTTGGCCTCTTCTAATTTTTCTCTGCTTTTCGTCTTGTTAACCCCTTTGGCAAGCGAAGGAGTTAAATGCTTTTCGAAATAAAGTGAAAATAAAAACGCTAGCTTTTATGCAATGATAAATATTTAAACTGCTTTGAACACGAAAACAATTCATAAATATTTCTAAATTAAAAAAGTACACACAGAATTCTATTAAAAATACATTTTCCATTATGTTTTATTATTCATTAAATTTTATATGTACTTTAAGAAATGCTTTTCTTGATCTTCAGGCTAAAGATAAATTATTAAAAATGTTTAAAACCCAAAAGTCACCCAAGGGTTAAGTGGTTTTTACTGTTTTTCAAACATTTTCTCTCAAGGAAAATAATTTTTCTTCGCACTCCATTTTGTGCCAACGCATAAGAAAATTCAATTTATAGTTTGTGTGTGTGTGGGGGCGCGTGGGCGTGGCAAATTGCCAAAGACAGACAATGCTAATAATTAATTTAGAAAGCATTTTCCAAGCGGAAGAAAGGCGGTAACAATTAAAACGGAGCCGGTTAAAGTCCTGCCGAGGAAGGGAGGAGGAGGAAAAATGGTTTCAAAACTTTGCTCCTGTGAGTATATCCCTGTGTCTATGTGAGTACGAGTATATCCGGTCCGGTGTATGTTCATGTTTCCCAGGATAATTTTTGCTGTCATATGATAGTTGTTTCCCCACTCTATGATCTGCTTGCCGTTTGGTCATTAAAACCATTTTCATGTTGCCAAATTTTTGGGGCTACTTTTATGTCGACATTTATGTTAGTTTTTTGCTTTTGCGGCATGTTTTCAAATAATTTATTAAATGTTTGTTTTGTTTTTGTTTTGAGGCAGCAGCAAAACACACAAATGATTTAACAAGCTAAACGAGAGGGCTTTGCCGTGGCCAGAATGCCGGATATCTTTTTTGTTTACCTTTTTTGTTAAACATTTTTAATTGATATTATGTGATATAAAGGATTAAGTTGTAAATTGAATAATGGGCTAGATATCGTAATCAATTTGAAGGTCCTTAGCTGGTTATATTCCTTCGTTAGATATTGCATTTTATCTGACTGTCAGTATTTGTTTATTCGGTTATTTTTATTGACATTTGTTTTGTAATCTATTAATTAAGGTGTCAACTTTATTATTCAAGGTTTATTTATAGTTGAACCAAGTGACATGAATTTATAAATATTTACATGAGAAAGTCTATGGAAAATCGATATTTAATTTAAATATAAAATTCATTAAGTAATTTTCCCTTTTTCTAAACTTCTTCCCAAAAAAATCCTGAGAGTTTTTTCGTTATTTCCATTTAGACATCCCAATTAAATGAATTAAAAACATCATCAATTAAGATCCGCTCGATTGAGTACATTATTCTAATATAAAGAAGACATGACGTGGTCTTGTCACCAAACTTTTAAGAAACTTTTTATCAGATTCCAAATGTTAAAGCTTCCGCTGAAGGACTCGCCAGGACACTTCCTTTCGTTTTCGACTTTTGTTTAGGGCCCTTTGGCCCCTTCAATCCTTTCGCTGCTCATTTTTCATGAACATTTTTGAAGGGCAGGATGTTGGACGGGGAAAAGCTGCTTGCCGAGTTTTCCCATGCACGCTGATGACTCTCCGAAACCGTTTTCTAATTGTCATCCTTCTTCTACTTGGAGTGCATTGGGAAAAACCCAGGCAAAGTAATGAGAGGAGCTTGAGAAAATGCGGAAAATGGACGGGGAAGAGTTGGAAAAGCAGCGAAGTGAAGGAGCTGTTTGGAGCTGGTGTACTTGCCATTATTTATTATGTTGCTCAAGTCTTTCATTACACAAGCATTTCTGTGTCTTTCATTTGTTGCCTTTTGTGTCGAAGCAAAAAAAATAAATAAGGAGAAAAAATTACGAGCAAACGAGGGGGAATTCCTTATCAACCTCACCGAGGATGTTGTCACATTCCTTCACTGCTTATTTACAGTTATTTGGTTGCTCATTTTCTTCGCCATTTCTCTTCTTACTCACACAAAGACTTACCCCCAAAAAAAAGGCAAGAAAAAACAGGAGGAAGGAGGTGGAAACGGAAGGATGACGCCCAAGTGTAGACTATGAAAAAAAGCATAATTCCTATTATTATAGGAGTTTTTACTTTAATTTGCACAGTGATTGGGCCTATTTTGGTGTAAGATTGTTGTTTTTGAATTAGAAATATTATTATTATTATTATTCAAAAGGTCCGGGGAAATGTTGTGAATTTCCCTGGAATTTATAATGAGTTAAGATGAAATTCTGTTGTCAAAATAAACTGCTTTATGATTCAGAAATATTTTAAGCTAATATATCATGAATTGCATCATGAATTCTTGTTATTAATTTTAACCTTATGATCAATATTAATTAGAATTTTTAAAGATAAATAAATATAAGTAAAATAAAATAAATAAATAAAATAAAATAAATAAATAAAAACACCTCACCTATATAAGACCTTTATAAATCAAATCTCTCTGAAATAGTTCCAATTTAAGAAAATATATTATTAAATAATTTCCTAAAACCTTAACTTATAAATCAAACATTTCTTAAATATTTAAGGACTAATTTTATTAAATCATAACTGAAATTAGCTTTAAAATATATCCAAAAACTGTTATGAAATTAATACCATAATCAATTTCCTTTATAAACTCTCACAACCATATCTTTAAATATTTTTTTATTTACCTCCCACTAAGTTCAACATTGATTGACTTTGTTTATTTTAGTTTCGATTTTTCGTCCCAGGCTCCACCCCGTTTTCGCCCTTTGTGCGCTTCAGCCTCATTTGAAGGGATAATTACAGATCACCCCAAGTCCCTGGCCAACTCAAAGTCCGCTTTTTTTGTTTTTTCAGTAACCTAAAACTCGACTGTTTTCCCTGCTCAATCGATAAACAAATGCGGTAAACATCAATGGACAGAATGCTCCGAGTTTCCCATTTCCCAGCGGAAAAAACTCGCACAAGAGTGCTACTTGAGCAAACAATCTCGCGGAGGGTGGCGTTGGAGGTGGATAGTGATGAATGGAAGGTCAATTGCTGTGACCCCGCGGCGAAAAGAAAAAGGGAACTGGGGCCATAAGCAGGGGGATGACATTTAACGCAAAGCGACGCGAGCCTGTCAATGCCAATGTCCTGGCTGCGTCGGCGAAGATGCGCCAAAGGAGACGGTGAAGCAGCAAGAAGCAAGAAGATCCATGGACCAGGAATGTTTATGCGAATGCTTGGGCACAAAAACATACGTGACGTGCCTCAGTCACTCGGCCCCATCTCCTACACTTGAGTTCCATCCTGTTGACTCTGCCTCTGCATGTGTGGGATGCACGGCGAGAAAAGTCTATTAAGTATTACTTTTTTATACAAAAAATATATGTTTTTAAAAGGTAAATGTAAAAAAGGTGTAGGTTTCCGGGGAATATTTACGTGAAAGGTATTGCAAATTGAATTTAAAGTGAATAAGGATCATGGGAAACCCATATGTGAAAGCGTTGAACCCTTTGAACCTAGAACCCTTTGAGAATTTTAAGCATTTTACTATTATATTGCTATTTATAATCTTCAACAGGTTTAATAAATAATATTAAAATAAATAACTCTGTTATTTTATCAATCGTTTTTAAAACAACCTTTAAAATATGCTTAAACTAACGCAATAAAAATGCCAAAACCCTTTGAGAATTTTAAGCATTTACTCAAGAAACACCACTATATTTCAGAGGATTCATTTTTTTATTTTTAATAGATTAATTAAACAAATAAATAATTTAAATATAATTAATTACCAACTCAGTTATTAATAGGTTTTAAAACACTAAAGAAAGTGTCTAAAAGTAGGCCATAAAAATTTTAATGGAACGTGATTCTTTAATAATAATTATTAAGAAAATTCATATTATTTATATATAATTTTATTAGTATTACTTTTCAATATCTTTTAACCATTTTATATCATTTTGTTTATTTTAATATATAATTCTTTTAGTGTTTTGTTTATTTAAGGTCTTTTCAAGACCTGTTTTCCGTGTGTTCTCAGGCGGCGGAAGCGATGTGCGCCAACTGACAGCTGAAAGAAATACGAATATACGAGAGGACTGGCATCGGGCAAGAGCGAAATCCCTCAGCTGGAAAAATGCCTCAACTTTGGCTGACAGTTCGCCGAGTTGCGTCAACTTGTCGTCATATTTTGCAGTCAACTGAAAGTTCTCTATGACTTCCTCGATATAAGGAGCCGACGGTCCTGGCAAGTGCGTATGTCCCTGTCTGTGTATGTGTGTATGTCTGTATGCTTGTGTAATTAGGATAATGGCTGCAGTGGCAAACCATCAGGGGTTTAGCCAACATTCAATATGCCATTTATAGATGAAGCGAGGGCCATCGCTTTGAATACGATTTATGAGAGTATATTTTAAATGTATTATACAACTTGACTACTTAATCAAGAGCTTATATATCCTGTGGTTTAAGTGGAACAAAAAATGCAAATAAACAGGATGACGTGAAGGTATATTTAGTAATTGAAATTCACTAACTTTGTGAGAGTAAATTAGGGCTTGTAATCATTGATTTTGAATCAAGCCATGATTTCCTTTAGAATAAAATATTAATTTTAATTATTAAGGACTCTTTCTTGATGATTTAATGCCTTATTTTTAAAGACATTATTAAACCTAATCTCTAAAATTTTAACAGTAGCTTATATCCTTCTTATAACCCCTTTTATAAACTTTTACTTTCAAGAATTAAATAGTTTTAAATACTTTCAAAGCCACGGTACTTTATCGTTTGCCCCACAGACGGTCCCCAAATGTGAATTGTGTGTATCCTGCCATATATATCTCATTGTGCGTGTGTGTGCAAGTTATGTTGAATATATATCTATATATATATTTTGTACATTTTGTGCTTGACACATTATGTTAATACATCTACAGTTTAATGCTGGCAAATATTGAGCAACATGCGGCAGTCACCATCCGGAATTCCCCTCGAACACCACACATGGACACGTTCCAAGAGAGCACACTCTCACACACAACGCACAACGCACACTCACACACACGCACAAAATTTATGGATATTTTGATGACATTTTGAACGCATAACGCAAAATGTCAAATACATAAAAATGAAAAGCCGACGAAACGAGTAACGGAGTGAAAGAGTAAACCAAATGGCGAAATCATTTCATCCAATACACGCACTTTTCAAAAATACCCGCCACCCTCCATCAATGACAACCCATTGTACACAGAGAGAAAAAGCGGGAAAAAATAATTGAATTTATATTTTAGTGTACATTGTGAGAGAGGTTTATTATTTAAGAAAGATTTTAAGCGGCAGCAGAAACACGAAATCTGACGAAAATCACCTTAAAATATGGCTAAAAGTATGCTATGATAATTTATGCATATTTATATCAATCCATTTTTAAATAAAGTTAGTAATAGTATACTTTTAGGCATCATTTCAACTAATTTAAAAATATTTAAAAGCTAATAAACCATTATTATTTTATTTTAAGATGTTCTATGTTCACAACCCTTAAAAAAATCTCCTTAAATGATACCTAAAAAAGACATACTTGAAATCTTTTTAATGCATACTTTTAGACACATTTTAAATTTATATTAACTATTTTAAGGAAGATTAACCCATTATAATGCATTATTTTGTTTAAATATTTTACTAAATAATCTATATATTATTCTCTAATCCGGTGCACCTTTTTTCTCTCACTGTAGTCAGATAAATATCGAATAACACGAAAGCGGAAATCGATGACGGCCATTTTGCTGTAAATTGAGGCATTTTTGCCCCGAACGCTTTTGTAATTGTACCGCCGCCGAAAGATGGAAAGTGCAAAGCGGTGGTAAAGGGGGCCAGAAAATGGCGGGGAGTGAGCACAAAGTGTTGGGGAAAAGTGTAGAAAAGTGGCAGGCGGCAAGGATATCTGCTTTGTGGCTGCGACACATTCGCCCAGCTATTTTTAGCTCGATTTTCATTTAATTTGCTGCCCATGCTGCATAACTAATAAATGGCAAAAACGGTAGTCAAGCAGGAAAAGCACGGGGAAAACTGAGGAAAACTCTGGCTAAGCGGGAGAGTTGGTTTAGGGGGTGGTGGTGTGGTAACCGACGGTTTATGTTTTTCAATTACGCCGGCCGCAAAATTTGCAATTTAGATAGCAATTTTTAGGGGAAATTTCAGCGTGTTTCTCTGTTTACCATGTTTTTTTTTCTACTTTTTTGTATTTTATTTTTTTTAGTAGTATCATGCAATTTGGCAAATTGTGTGTGGTGGGTAGGGGGATGAGGAGCCACCGCGTATGTGCCTGGCTAATACCAATTTCTAGTCAATTACGCAAATTTTGAATGTTTAAAGAGCCAACTTTTTGTGAACTCAATTTGATTGCGAGCAATTTTCTGGCGAAAATTAAAATGTTCTCTAAATCTTGTTAGTAGTAAGCATGTTAGCTAAAATTTAGATGAAATGGAAGACCATAAATGTTAGCTAATAATAAATAAATAAATTGTTTGCTAAAACAGCATAAAATGGGAAAATGTAGAGCAATTTAGTCATTAGAAAGTTGATTTATGAAAATGAATAATTTTTTACTAATAAGAATATATTTTGGTAATTATTGCTTTAATTAAACACAGAAATTTCTCCAATAATCATTGCTATAACTATTTTGTATACATTTTTGGTAGCCAGAACTTTAATTAAACTTTTTATTTGTTAAATAATACAATCTTGTATCATTTAAAAATCTTAACAAATAGACACATATTTGATATTAATTAAAACCTAATATAAATTACACACAGTTTAGGTTAAAAGCCACTTTAACAAAGATTAACCTTATCCCTTTACAAACTGAAGAGAAAATATTGTCAGGAAAGCCTAATTTGTTTGCTTTAATTAAGGCAAAGCCTGTATTCATTTTCCAAATTGATAAATTGTTTAACCAAACAAAAATAAATGTGTATTGTATATTCCAAGTAAACAATAATTTCCTATATTCCTATTTGCTAATAATAAAGCTGCAAGCAGGCGTGCCACAACTTTTCTAATAATTTTAATTGGCATTTAAAATATTTGCTATGCAAATTGTGTTGCCATGTGTGTGTGTGTGTGTGAGCGAGATTATTTGTCTTTTCTGCCAGTTCCATCCTGGCAGTTATCCTTCCTCTGCCTGCTCTCTGCTCTCTCCGCTTAACCCTTTCGTTATCCTGGTGATTGTGCTCAGAGACTTGGAAAATCCGTGTGCAATGTCAGTTGTGAATTCGAGGCAAAGCGCGGGCGTTGGCACAACTATGAGTATTTATGTGGATGCAACGGGGCGTATGATTAATGGAAAAAGCGCATCATATACATACGCATATACATACACACATATATAGCTATAAACATATATATGTTTCGCATATGGAGCAAATTGAAGGAGCCCTGGCAAAGAGTTGATAAAGAAATAAGCCAAAGAAAACTGCGAATTTAGTTTGGATTGCAATTCTAATCGATTAAAAGCGCAAACCTTTGATGGAAAATTCAATTTTCCAAAGCCAAAAGCTGTTATGACGTCCACAGAAGGGGGCGAAATGGCAGAGGTGAAAAGGAGAGCGAAGAAAATGGAGCAGACCAAGAGGAGAGTCGAAAACAAAGAAGCAATGCAGTGGCACTGGCAGCAGCGGCAGCAACAATAATAACAATCAACTCCGCCCCCAAATGCCAATTTCCTCTCCTTCTCTCTGTTAGCTGGCTTTCTTTCCTTCGCTTTTTTTTCGTTGACTAAAAGGGAAATAAGCAATTTCAGCAAATAAATCGTAAAAAGTAAAAGTAATAAAATCACGAAAATGAGAAAAGAAACCACGCACACACACACACACACATGTGTACAGGGGAAAATGATGGGAAAATGAAAATACTCGTCGTTGCTATCAAAAACAGACAGCAAACACAATCGCAATCGAAGTAACTGAGAACGAACAGCCAGGGAAAATTGCAGGGAAAAAAGGAGAAAAGTCGAGCTACAGGGAAAGCGAAGACAAGGGGGGGCAAGGAGGCGAAAGACACGCCAAGTCGAGGGCGTGAGATAACAGTTAATGTGGTGGCAATGGCAGTGCCAACACTGGTGCCAAGGACCTTGATTAAGAAAAGCCAAGCCCAGGCGAGGGAGAGGGCAAAGGCATCACAAATTAATGAGTAAATGCCGGCAGACGGCAAACGCAAGGAAGTTATGAAAATATTGATTTTGGCTCTACCGGAGATTAGTTGGGGGAAATCTTGATATGTTATTTTACCTAAGAACTCGAGAAAATATGAAAGGAAATTTATAGATCTACGAATTTGTATATAATAATTTCCTTTTTTCGTAAATAAGATGCAACATACTTTAGTTAATAAATAACTGCTTAAAAATTGACAACTTTTAAAAGAAAATAATCAAAATCGACATTAAATGCATGGTAGTGCCACACTATCATAAAAAAGGGGGATTTTTTTAGTGATTTTGTAAAAAGTGTTAAACGGGCACACTATTTTGCCACAATTGTGAAATCAATTCAATAAAAATTGTACATTTTCAACAAAAACAAAGCATTCCAAATGTATTTGAATTTACAAATCAATTCTTTAATTTCTTTATAAATAACTCCTCATTTAATTAAATCTAAGCCTCCACAAATTCCTCAACTGACTGAACCATTGCCTGCTAAATATTTTACAAAACCCCTTAAGCCTTGCCAAACACTGGGCCAAATTGAATTGGTTCCTGACCACTTTCATGAATTCATTCAAACATTTCCCATCAACTTAAGCAGCTCTCGCTTTTGGCAAACTTCAATATAATTGATTTCTCGCATAGACAAAGCCATTCCCAAATTAATCCCCCAACCAAGGGTCGAGCAAGAGAGAAATGCTAATCAAGCTCTGGGCCTGAAATGCAAGAGAAAATCAAGAGCAGGAGACAGGATACTACTACTACCATATATGAAGTCATGCACAACACTTGGAACTTTTCCAGATTTTCACAAAAACCGGAGAGAGCACAAAGAACAGATGAAGAAAAAAAAGGAAAATCCATACACACACTCTCGCTCTGTCTGTTGTAGTTTTCCGGCCGCACGAAGGAAATGAGCAAGACATTGAGTCACCTCAAATTGTGGGAGTGTGGAAAAGCAATCAAAATACGAGGCGGAGAGACAAAGGCAGAAGATAAATAGAGGCAGACAAGCAAAATATTGCCTTTTCTGCGGCAAAGCAACAAGAGGGGAATGCGAGATACCGCAGTGGAAATGACAGAGAGAGAGAGAGAGAGAGAGAGTCTGATGAAAATCTCATGAAAATCCACTGAGAAAACAATACTTAATGTTCTCAGTTGAACACAACAATCAACTGAATAAGATTTGGCATGCATTATTAAGCAATTAACAGGAAGGATGTGCTGGCTTTTAAGCCACATTCATTGTTTGGTGGCCGGTTTCTTGATTATTTAATTACTGCTGAATTTAGCTCTTAATTATATAAATATTTCTATTATTCACAGGAAAAGAATACCAAAAGATTTGAATTTTTCAAGACATTTTCCTGGGCTTTTTCTTTGTTTTGAGTTATCCCTTTTTAGGTTTTTACGAGCCCTCAAATGTAGGCAGCAATAAATTAAATGAAAACATCTAGGCTTTGACCTTGAGTGCCCGGTGAAGATGAACACATATCAAGGATGCACAAAGGGCAAGCAATTTT